>JANRGW010028554.1:0-12161 GCA_024733675.1 Psilopsiagon aymara
TCCCAGGCTGAAAGTCAAAAACACAGTGCTGCACCAGCTACCAAGAAGGAGAAAAATGACTGCTACTGCTGAACCCATGACAAATGGTCTTTTAAATACTGTGGAGAGAAGTTGTTCCACCTGGCCATGCAGCATAGAGGAAAAGTACAGTGACCACAAATACTGAAGAAGACAGCAGGAAGGAAGGAGTTTCACTTCATGCCCTTATTTGAAGGAGTGCTGTGGAGAAATAGAATGCAGACAATAGAGAAATCTACAAGCAACAGTCCTACCCTTAAATGAGATTTCTCATAATAAAGCATCAACAAGTAAGTGATCTTGCTGCTTAATGCAACAGTAAAATACCTGCCCAATCTATAAAACAGCAAAATGAGGGAGTTGCTTGTGGCAGCTATTAGACAGATTCCATGCAAAACAGAGGCAGCAGAGAAGTGAGCAAATGTGCAAAGGAGATGCTTCACAGAATTACCATCCTGAAAAAAAAGGAAAGGACGCTTGCACATGGGTACACTCACAACCTTCTAGAAACTCCATCAAAAACTGGCAAGTCAAGGATATTCAGTTTGAGCCTAAAGAATCATACAATTTTCACATCTGTCTGCTGAGAAAGAGTTCCTGCATTACATATAATATTAAGTAAACTGACTGGATAAATCCACCAGTGTTGAAGTTTTTTAAAATTATTAATTTAATCAGCCATTGTAATTTCAAATCAGGAACTGCATTTAAAGCCACTGGGACACTGAAGTTATTAAAAGCAGGGTTTATTTACAGATCTGTTCTTAACAGCACATTTACTTAAAAAAATATATGTAAATTGTATGTGCTATTAATAAGACCATTAGAACAGTTAAGTCGAGCAGATTCTTAATACAGTAATCCATACCCTTAGAGAATGCCTCTCCTCTGTTCACAGAAATTTACAGGGACCTGCCTCCTATTCTCAGACAGGCTGTAAGTGAGGTATTCAAAAAGGTTAAAGGAATGACCAATGTTTTAAGCTGCTCTAGCTAATCAGAATAATAAGAACTTTAACAACATGCTCTACTTGGTCACAACAAAACAAAAACTGGACTAAGTTCTTTTGCTATCCTAGCACATCCAGTTAACCAACATTCAATAGTACTGTCAGAGTGTCATAATTTCACCTTAGCAAGGCTGCAATTACATTAATAAAGATCAGATGGAAACATTAATGTACATGGAACACCCTACCATCTAAAAACACCCCACTAACAACACATTCGGGCTAGAAATGCCAGGATGTAGACAACTAGGAACTAGTTATCTCAGTAAAGAGCTAGGTTTCTTATTGACTGTCTTGTTAGTGTTCACTCATTTACTTTCTTATAAATATCTGTGAGACTTCACAAGTATTCCTGAAGTGAATTAACAATAGTCTTACTATATTCCATTTCCCTTTCCAGCCTACAGAAGAGTGAAGATGATGTGTCATAGTTACACACAAACACACACCCCACACATTCAAAGCAATCAAGAGCTAAAAGATGACTGATTATAGAGAAAGCTGCATCTTTCTCCCACAGCGGCTGAAGATTCACAACCTTCCATCTCTTCTGCCAGTAGTTCCTCTACCTGCCATCTCTAGAGCAGGACAACTCAAAAAACATCCCAGTTCCTGAGACTGAATCTCTTATAACAACACTTTAGTAACCAATGCCTACCCTTTCTCTGAGTTTCCAAAATTTGTGAATGTTCCAGTCATTCACTCCATGCAATAAGAGACATTTACAACCCTGACACTTAAATCTGACATAGTGATACAGAGTCAGAGAGAAACAGGCATGTATAGAACACCATTCACTCCTCTCTGGGGATTTTTTGACATTTACCTACTCTGATATGAGGTGTGTCCCCAGAAATACCCATATCTCTCCACTGATCACAAAAGAGTCCAGACAACCTGCTCAGGTGCAGGTTCCTAAAGATATTAACTTGAACCCCCTCAAATTCAGGTTTGCAGAGTGCTTCTTCAGAGGCAAACAGTTGTTGGAGCAAAGATACAAAATTTCCAGTTTCTTAGCTGGTACCAGTAGTACATCTGCAAATAACATTAGTCTCACACTAATTTCCCAACTCAATTTACTTATCAGTTGCACAGTCTTTGAGCTCAGCCCTGAGCCAAAGACAAGAGTATCTCTTTGCTGTTCTGCACACACAAATTTTCTTGCATTTCCTGTGAACAAGTCAAATCTCCAGTCATCTTCAGGCCCTCCTCTGACTGAGATTGATCTGAGGATAGTGCAGGCTTGAAAAACCTATAGCTCTTTCTTTGTTCAAGAGAGTACCTCATGAACGAATCATTTCTGGTCATTCTGTATTAAGTCCAGGATTTTTTTTTTTTTTCCCTTCACCACACACTGTATTATATTAGAATAGGCAAAAAGGGAAGCAAGCTCCATAGTCTAAAAGGCTTTCACAGTCCCAGAAGGAAGGGGCATAATGGGTAGATCAGGAAGGGAGAACAGCAGACCTTATGGTGACAGTCATAAGACTAACTAATGATGGAAGTTAACATTCTGTTTCTACAAACCTTTAGGAGGAACTGAACAATGCTCATGCTGTGCACTGACATAACAGACAAGTTCCTTTATCACGGCAGAAAGGAAGAAGTGGGATTTTTCTCTAGTCTTCCTACCACTATTTGCATTGCTCAGGTTCTGGTTTGTGCTGGGGATACTTACAATACTTCACTCACAGAAACTACTGTTCCTTAGAAAGGATTCTCAAAGAATCATTTTGCTACCTCATGGGTTCAAAGCTCTAAAAATGCATTACCCAAAGGAAAACAGAAGCGAAGGATAACTTGCAGGAAAGCAAGTCGTCCTTTGGCTTTGCTCGAGTTCGATGCACTTTAGAGAACAAAACAGAATATGTGGCATCATTCTGCAACAGCACCAGCAAGCAGGAATCATTGCCAGGGACTGAAGAACATCCTACATGTGTTTAGTCAAATGTTTCATGTGCATTAATCATATTAGTATCTTCTGAGTGGAGTTTCAGAGGATACCCAAATACTCCCAAATTCCCACACTTTATCAGAGACTGTCCATTAAGAACAGATCAGCTGACATCTTTGCTCTTTAAGGCAGGAAATAAGTTTGATGCTACAGACTAGAGTCAGGCTTTCAAGCACGGCAAATATTTGGGTCTGGAAATTTATTTCAGCCCCAGAAGACCAACTACTACTTCTAAGGACATGCCAATACAAAATCCATGGAAAAGGTACAGAACTGAGAAGGAGCAGTCAGCCTCATATTACTAGGATTGTTACGGGGACACATCACATCCACCTGCAATGCTTTTGGCCTTTAAGTCCAAGCTAATTGTACAACAAACACCAAGTCCACATTTCATGCCTTATTTTAGGTATACAAAAACTCTGTAGGCGCATAAACATCAAGAAGCTAAACAGTTCATGAAAGACACTGCAGCTAGACTGGAAGAGTTACTAAACCCCATTTGGTCAGAAAAATGGTCTCTGCCTTGGAACCACACAAATAGCTTTGATTTTCCAAAAGGCGTTTCATCAAGAAGGTGTATTGCACACAGTAATTACCTACGTTCTCGAAAGCACTAAGACAGATGACCAGCTGCATACCTATCCTCCTCCTGGCCTAACTCCCAAGCACTCTGGCATTTTCCACTGTAGCTTACATGAATTAGAAGACAAAGGCAAACTGCATTAAGGTTTCTGCCAGTTGGGTAGCACTTTGGGTTTTAAGGATCACAGCCTAGAATTCAGTTACAACAGTTACCATTTACAACATGCTACAAATACCCTGTTAGGAAACATAACAACTCTCTAGCTGCAGAGCTGCTCTGTGCTGTAAAATATGTCAGTAAGGCTTTGCCAGGCTACAATAATGTTAGATATTCTGCATGTCCTTGAAATCCAAAATGTTCATGCCACCAAGTCTGAATGGCCTCTCACATACATTCTCTTGATGAGAAAGTGAAGATGACTCAATTTCTACTTTCTGCGGTTTTTTATTTTGTTCTCCCCACCCCCCCTTTTTTGTTGTTGTTGTTGTTGTTTGGTTTTGGTTCAGGTTTTTTAAACATTTTAAATCAAAATAGCATGTTCTCTGCTCTGTATCACTACCTTCTGTCCTTCTAACACAGGACTTGAAAGAACAAAGGCAAATAAGGGCAGCTTCTCTTCCATGAGGTGACGGGACCAGAACTTCGATTTACCTTCTCCAAGTTACCTGTTACCTCTGAAGCCTCAGTCAGAAAAACCTTGTCTTTCCTTGAGGGAAGAACAATTACAATAACAAGCAGCTGCTGACTCAATTGTCCCATTACAGCTGCTCCCATTTTCGCAAGAGACTATACTGTTTCAAGTACTCCTTTGCCTAGCAGAGTCTTTACTGACATCATGCAGGTATAGCGTAATTTATTTCAGATACAGGAGATCAAGACAGAACAAAAATAAAGCTCCCAGTGAAGAGCGCAGCATGATTACATTTCCCCTCTGCGGCAAATGTAGCAACTTCAAGAACAAAATGGCATCAGAAACTATCCTTAACACAATGGATTAGGAGGGTGAAGAAAAAAGAGGGGCGGTGAGGGGAAAGGGAGACTCTAAAAAACTAGCAATTCCACAGCTGTACTTGTTACCCAAACAGATACAAAAACCAAGATGCTACCTGCAAAAGAATAAAAGTGCAACAGGGAACAAAATGTGCAAATGACTACAGGAAACAGGAGGTACAAAGGGAAGACTGCAAAGTAAATTTCTTCCAGATATCTCTTCAAAGAGCATGGCAAATTCAGGAATGGATTCCATAGCAATTGTGCAATGTAACAAGGAAGAGCCAGCTGTTGTCCAGGGATATTTATGATGCTTTATACAGGGAGGTTATTATCCCTTGGAATGGACTACAGAAGAATCATTTTGCTACTTCACAGGTCCAAGGCTCTAAAAATCTGTGTTACACTTAGGAGAGTAAAAGTGAAGTATGCAGAAGTGATCAAAGGAGAACAGGCTGGTTTTGTAGCCTGCAGGGGAAACGACTGATCATATATTATTCCTATGACAAACAACTGAGAAAGTAATTGAGAGCCTAGCAGAAACCAATGTTGTTACCTCAGCATTATTGATTTTAGCCAGACATCTTAATCCAACACATGACAAAACTTTTGTCATTGCAGTAAGATATAGCTTTCAAGGAAAAATGATATTTATAAAGATAGTTTATGGTTCGGTTAGACATTTGTATGAAGTCATGCCCAGGCTATAAAGAAATGGAAAGAAAGGGACTTCTTAAACACAAAATAAATAGAAAGTTCAATTAAAGAGTGAAAACATGATTCAAGAATACTAAAGCAGAAGGATCTTCTGATCTTCAAAACACATAAAGGAAGCAGTAAACAACTTTAAGAACAAGGCTTCCTTAGTATTTTATCAAATGGACGACTGGCACTTAAATATTCACAACTGACCTCTTAGGGATTCATTTAAAAAATTCTTAACACATCTAAGAGAAATTTTCCATTTGCTTATATTAAAAGGAATGCAGTTATTCAAAATATATATGACAAAAAGAAGCCAGAATAGAATAAGAAGACAAAAGCCTATGTAGCCCTTTTTTAACACTCAAACTCAAAGAAATATAAAGTAAAAAAATAACAACTCTTAGTACTTAAGAGAAAAGCTACACAAAATTGCAACAATCATCTGAAGAATATATGTAGGGAGTAAAATTTGAGCTCCATTACTAAGAGTACATTTCCAACTAAAAAGGAAAAAAAATAGGTGAGGATATAGAGAAAGCATTGCACACAATTAATAATTCTTTCCTACCTTCCCTGTTTCCTCCTACAAGCAATCTGTCCTTTGCAATATCAAACATTGTACTCTGCACCCCTCACTCTTTTGTTTCCTGCAGATACCTGAAAAGCTTTAACCTAGCCTAGCCTCACCTATTCACATGATGATGTTAATCAGGCTCTCTCCATTAGACATATTTTACCTGGTAAATTCGATACAGCATCTTCATATTAGCAAACCGCAGTTGACTAATATAGATAATCCATCCCCTGCTCTTCCCAACTAACAAACAGTCTACTAGGATTTCTTGATTTTAAGTCCCAAAGTGAATAGCCTGGCATGGTTTTCACATGCTTGTGACAAATTCTTATTCGTGAAATTATAATATGACCTAAAGCTCCTGAGGAACCAGGTTTATTGAGATGATCATTCATCATTCTTCAATATACTTGGGACAGATTATCACAGAACATCCCAATCCTGCATCTCTCCTGCTGCCATGCTGTTACTTTAGTTTTGCTTTTTTGCACTGGGAACTCCAGGACAGATGCCCTTAAGCTTAAGGGAAGGAGAAAACCACTGGGCTTCCAAAATTAGCCTTCATTTTTGGCATCCGTTCACACACTTGGTACGAAACAAATCCAGCCTGCTAGTCTTTGACACTGATTTCTTCAGATGTCAGAGGAAAAGAGGCAAAAGTTAATGGTATGGGAGAGCCTTGTTAATGAGGTGCCACAGCTATGGCTGATTTGTTCACCACTTCTTTCATTTTATTTTGCATACCAGAGTGATAAGCAGCAAAATTTGTCACATTTTATTTATGCACTATGCAGCTTAAGGCTCAAGTGCAAAAATATCTTGAAAATTACAGTAGGCTATGTAAGTAAAGCAGAATGCTTCACTGAAGTTGTACCCATTTCCATCACATGGGGACTGTTTGCAGGAGCAAAATAGTACAAAGCTTTATTCCTCAGTAGCAAGCACCCATTGCATCATTGTGTGTGCAATTGTTCCAAGTATGAGGCTGAACCACAACCTGGAAGGAGATCATTCAAAACAGTCTGCCACCTGTTTTGAGAAATTCAATGTGCCTCCAAGCCACATCCTTCAGTGGCAAACTCTCTTTGTCAGGTGAACTGCCTCTATCATTGTATCTGTCAAGCTGAGCCACTGAACAAGCTATTTCACTGGGTCTCCCCCAGTTAAGCTCAGTTTGAGTTTTACAGTCCTTGATACTTGTGGGATATTTTCATAGAAGCTATTAACTTACTTTGCACTAGGAATTATGCTGCTTGGCAGGGGCTATCTCTCCTCACGATACCTGCATGTCCAAAGCTGAACCTAGTCTTGTAATGAGATGGCAAAAAGTAGTCATATATATTCAAAATGTTGGCCTGTAAGCCACTAAGGCCTGAAAATATTTACCAATATGTCAAAATGCTTCTAGCTGAAAACCGTTTCTAAACCATTCGCTGTTTGCAAGTTTAATGGCTTGAGGCTTATGGGCTCATGAATCACCAGCTTTCTTAGCAGCAGCATTTGAAATGTTGATACCTTAGCCTTGAAATAGATGTGAAGGTACCACAGCCTTTACAAGCTGTTATGGAAAGACATACTTTAAAAGCTCCCACAGAAGACTGAATGTGATAGAAGTAGCTGAGCAGGACGAAAGTAACTGAACCAACTTACCTAAAGTCATTGTTCATGTCTGCGTTCCATTTTAGTGATTACCCTCCAGTTGGACAATCAATCATATTAAAGGAAGCTTTGATACTTACAGTTTGTCTGATAAAAAATCCAGATGACTTTAGAAGCTATGATGAGTATTTGGGAAACTATTTGTCTTATTTCAAATTACTGAATTCAACTATGGGAAGAAAATTTCGGAGAGCAATTTCATTTATCATAGATAAAAAAAGAAGATTATACCATTCTTACAATCCCAGGATTTTCAGTTGAGAAGATATATGAACATTCACGGCAAAAAATTGCTACAACAGATACATGTGGAATGAGTATCTCTAAGGTCAAGGTGGTTATGCCAGTAAATGGCAAACACTGCATTACAGAACTGTAAAATGAAATGTTAAGTGTACACTGTACTAGAGAGATAACAGGGGTGGAACCGACAAATACAATAGCAAAACCAACTGGAAGAAAAAAGGAATCTTAGCTGTGAATAAAAAAATAATAATTCCATATGGAGTTTCAAATACTTTAAAATATCCAACATCAATCGATTTCTTCAGATTTTGCAAAGGATATACACTGTGGAGTGTAAAATTAATAAATATATACACTTCGTCTACAATGCCTAAGACAGACGAATGAACATGTAAATATGGTAAGTAAATTCTGTTTCAGTTTTAATCAAAGAGATTAAAAAACTCATTAAAATTAAATAAATAATACAATAAAATACTTACAGGCTTGTTTACCTGTGAATAATTTAAAAAGCATGGGAATTCATGGCTTCCTGTTTTTTCTAACTGGCCCCATCCATACGCATCTTCATTCACCATATCGATGTGGATAACTTGCTGATCTGCCTCTTCACTCCTACCTCCTTGTAGCAAGATTAAAATCCCAATCTCTTTCATACACTTCTCTAAAGATGGCGAAGATCAGAAGATTAGGCCAGCCTCAGCTGTCCTAACTTTTTCCTCCATTAATACAGATAAAAATTACCCTTTAGCTTACAATCACAGTGTGGATAACCACTGGCTGTCCACACTTGACAGTGGCTGAACCACCCACACATTTGACTTCTTTATAGTGCAGCAATAGGACAGTCAAGGTGGTTATACATTGTTTTTTATCACCACTTTGAAGCAAACCACCACCAGTGTCCTGGCGGATGCAGCCTGCCAGAATATATGGCTAAGGTCAGTTCACTGACACATGGAAGAGTGAAGAGGGGAAGAAAAACAAAAATAACAAAGAAAAGAAATTAAATATGGGGAGAGTCAAAGAGGAAGGAAGCTTATTAAACTCCAGATAAGTCATTTAGCATTTTACACTAGTGACTCAGTTATTAGGCGCTACCGGTCTATCTAAAAAATATCGGCAAATGAAAGGAGGAAACCCAAAAGGGAGATAACAGCCTTAGCAGGCTAATGCTTTGCCCATTCCATGTCTACCTTGTCTACAGAGCTAAATGACACCAAGATGCTTGGTGCATACCGTTTCCTTATACAAAACACTCCTGGGAGGAAGATTTCACGAGAACTACAGACTATTGCAGGTATCAATTACCTAGTGTTGTGGTTTAACCCCCACCAGCAACTAAGCATCACAGTCGCTTGCTTGCTCTCCCCCAGTTGGATGAGGGAGAGGAATGGAAGAGTAAAAGTGAAAAAACTCATGGGTTGACATAAACACAATTTGGTAAGTAATGCAAAAGCCACATGTGGAAGCAAAGTAAAACAAGGAATTGATTCACACATCAGCAGGCAGGTGTTCAAGTCATCTTCAGGAAAACAGTGGTCCATCACACACAATGGTTACTTGGGAAGAAAAATGTCATTGCTTCCAATGTATCCCCCATTTATATATGGAGCAAGAGATTCTACAGGACGGAATAATCTTTTGGTGATTCAGGTCAGCTGTACTGGCTGTCCTTCCTCCCAGCTTCTTGTCTAAGTCATTGACTTAGAGTAAGCACTACTAAGGAACAACTAAAACATTAGTGTGTTATCAGCATTATTCTCATACTAAATTCAAAACACAGCACTGTACTAACAAGAAAATTAACTTTATCTCAGCCAAAACCAGGACAGCCAGTGACTGTGAAGCAGTGGATACATTACCAGTATGAATAAAGTGAGGATTTGCACACAACTGAGGTCAGCTACTGACTAGCCAGTCTGAATCCTGTTTGTCCTACTCTCTTTGTTTCACAAAAGCAATCATGTTCTGGCTCCAGACTGAAGAGGCTGCCAAAGCCCTCCTACCCTTTCAAGAATGCAATTCCAGGGAGAAAGCACTTTCAGGCACAACAAATATACCTACAGACTATAACACTGGGAACAATCCTGATCTCCTGGGAAGTCTGTGCAACTGGATCAACCTTACAGATACAGGGAGCAGTGAGGTTTGTACCCATGCCCACTTCACACTCAGTTTTCATCTCTAGGCAGCCTTCACCTTAGTCAGCACAAGGAGTAGGCAGAAATTTACCAAAACATTTAAATGCTCAGCAAACCACAGCACTGCTATCATGTCTCTAATTAATCGGATTCATCAAAGTTTCATATTCAATAATATTATCAGAGCTATGGAAAATTAAAACTACAATGAAGCAGCTGGCTCTTTTCAATTCAGTTGGAAGACTTCTTTTATGACTTGAAGAAAGTGTTTTATCTTAAGTCACATACCAGTTGTCTAAAGGAAACAACACACTGTCCAATACACTGAGACAGTAAAACATCTGACACTGCCACCCCAGCTAAGCTATTACTGCATAAGAACTTGTGGGGCACGGGGTTCAGAGGCTGTTCAGTATGCCAGCAATTCTGTTCACCAATTCTCTTGGAGATTCCAGAAACCTGAAGTTTCCAGAGAGCTTCACGTGAGGCCGCACGTCGAGTTGAGAGTCGAGAGGAAAACACAGCACTGGAAGCTTGCAAATTTAGTATTCCATGGAAACCCGCGTTCCACAGTTACTCTCTCCCTCCTGCTGCAGTTGTAGAGAATAATCACTAGATGGAGTTGCGCAGTCACAAATCTGATTTATGGCAGGTGGAAGAGTTAGCTGTCTCCCACAGTTCTGTTCGGCCTAAAACTGACACATTGCAGCCCTTCCCAATAACTCATCTTCGGAAAGACGGGATGAAATGTTTTCATATAAAAAAAGCAAAATGTACACAGAGGAAGTGATGAGATACTGAACAAGAGAAAAAGAAACCGAGAACGTTCACAGCTTTCAAAATCAAATAAATTTTGCAAGTGACCTGAAAGATATTTTATCTGCCAAGACAGATCAGATAACTTGCTTTGTTCTGCAAGTCAGAAAGCACAGTAAACTCCTTAGGGCTTGACATGATTAGCTGCTGCAAAAGAAATACAAAAGCTCTGAGCTCAAGTCTTTGTAAATAAAGTCTAGCACATACTAAAAATACAGTGATAGGCAAACCCATTTCTCATAAATGCCCCAGTGATATAGTTAATCCTGCTTAAAAAAAAGAAGTTTTTCTGCTAACTGCATTGACACTAGATATTTTTGCTAGCATAGGAACATAGTTGAAAAATTGCCATCCTAACCCACTGGCACACAATTCACCTGCCTTTCTAGAGATTAACTATTTGCCAAAAGGGAATTTTTACCTGCTTTCATCCGATATTTGTTGAGGCCAAGTTGCAGCCCACTCCAAGCCTGCATATTTCTGGTCTTTGTGCAGCACTGCTAATTTCATCTCCTGTAGAGAAACGAAATGATAGATCTTCACATCTTGCTTGGGTTTTGCAAAATACAGATACTGCCAGCACTTCACAAAACGAAAACCAAAACCCTGGCCCACCTCCAAAAGACACTGCAGGAACCTTTCAGTGTGTATCGACATAATGCAACAAAAGAAACAGAAAGGTTCTTCAGCCTCCTTCCTAAGAAAAGAAACTGGCATAGGCACCTATTGGTTTATGTATCAACTTCCTCAATGACAGATCAGACCAAGGAGAAGATTCCTAAACAACCTGGCTGTCAAACAGTAACAAAGGCACTGCTGCACCTCGCCTGGAAGCTGTTGCGGAAGGGGCCTGAAACAGTGGCAGAGGAAACAGAGACCCATCCCCACTCTCGTGGAAGATCTTCCTTAATCCCTTTCACTTAGAAACTCACATTTCTTCTGCTCACAGAACTGAACTCCCAAAGTCTTACATGCTTTTGGTAAGGAATCTGCTCACACCTCAGCTGCAAAAACCTAGCTGCTAGGGAAGGAGAGAGCACATTTCCAAGGGTGGTTGGAGGACAAGGCTCTCACAACGACATTTCTGTGAGTTCTTCCATCAGAGCCCGTTGCTAGCTCTCACAAAACGTGGGAGCGTTTTGAAAAGAAGTCTGCAGCAAAGGCATACCGGAACCTCCGAGGAGGTGGTGACGCGAACACCAGGTGCTGCTTTTGTCACCTCACATGCCACCGGCAGGAAGAGGAAAGCGCGCACCTCCGACGGGATGCCCGCCCTCCCGCCTGCAAGACCCAGCATCGGGCACCCCGGCGGGCGGGCAGCTCCGGGCACATGCGGCACGGGGAACACCGCCCTGCCAGGAGGCAGCAGCGGCAGCAGCGGCAGCAGCCCGGGGCCGCCGCAAAGCGCGCAGCACCACATGACTCCCGGCCCGCCCCCCCCCCGCTGCATCTTCCCGTCC
>JANRGW010028555.1:0-18171 GCA_024733675.1 Psilopsiagon aymara
TGGTTTGTGTTATACCTTAGTTACTAAACTGTTCTTATCTCAACCTGTGGGAGTTGCATTTTTTCGATTCTCCATGTAGCAAACTGCGTGGCTTATTTACGGCCTAAACCACGACACACTTCTGCTACAATTTAAGGGTAGGAACTGAAACTTGGTAAGAGGAAACAAAGCAAAATAAAAAATCAAAAGAAAAAAAACAGCCCACAGCAAAACAACACCCCCAAACAACAAGCAAACCCTATAAAGGGGATCTGACTCAGCATGTTTTAGCAGAACAGATTTAAGTAGGACAGATTTTAAGGCTAAACTGAATCAGAGATTTCAGACACTACTTCAACTTCATTTACCTTTATCCTGATCCCTGCAGTGTTTGGATTTTTCCAATCTTTGTCAGTTATAACGTGTATTATGCTGAACACATGAGAATTCTTGAGTTTTATGGCTTTTTATCCTTGTTCATTTAACTGTGGATGTCTACAGAAATGTATAAACTGGTTTTTACTGCTTTTAAGCCCAGGTCTCCATAGGATACTGTTTCTAGGTGGTATCTATTTTAACAATTATTATTATTTTAATATAGTTAGATAAATAAATGTATGCACTCAAACACAGAGTAGAGGTGATGCTAAAAAAAAAACCTAAAAAAATCGACTCATAGAAATTGGGAGTATTTAAAAGGATTTCAGGACCACAGCAGAGACAAAACTACACAAGCCCCTGAGTTTAAGAAGAGTTCAAAAACTAACTACAGAAGTATGGATTGAAGGTCAAGGCAGTGTTAGATTGTGGCATTTAGATCTTGTGTCCATATTTCAAAATGTTATTGAATTTCATATACCTTAGAAAAAGTGCTACAATAATTATTTTGCATTGTAAACCAGCATATACTTTGAGAAAGAGTAAACCAAATTCTAGTTCAGAATATATTTAGCTAAACAGAAATTATGGTACTGGATTCAAGGCAGTGTAGATTCACCATCTAGATTAGATTTTTCAGAATGAGCATAAGTTGAGAAATTAAACAAGATATTACCGGGCTACAAGAACCATTTACTAAAATTCCAGTCATCCGTTATTTCAGTAGAAGTCATACCAGGAAGGGTTAATGATCTATGCTGACATGAACAATTTTTTTTTACAAGGTTACCTGAAATTAAATGTTTAAAAAGTTTATAGCTTTTTAAAGTATTATCACTCAACTTCACCAACATTCTTTAGTTCTTATAAAATGCTTAAGTAGCTTTCTCATTTTGAGAAAGCAGTAAAGGTACATTGTTAGCTATGAAGAGTTTATTTTGAAGAGCTTCTGAAACTCTCCCCAAATCTATCCACCCAATTCCTTTCAGTATCTTCCTCTCATGAAAATCTTTCTAAAATTCTAAGTCACCATCACCCTTCCTGTGTACATACTTATTTTCTGTTAAGTTATTCTGTAGGAGGACAACTAGAACCAAGGAGCAATTCCTAAGTCATACAAGTGACATTTTGTTTTCTTCTCTCTATATTACAGAAATTGTTTTTCCCATTACCTGACAAGTACTAGTTCTTGTTCAACAAACAAGCACACTGCCTGCTGAACTTAAGCCTACGTTATTTTCTGGTTTGGATTTTATTTTTTAAAAAAGAAGGCTTTTCTAGAGTCCAGTATGAGCATGAGAACAGTTGTTTCCCCTTGCTGAGGCCATGTCATATTAGAATGAACAATTTTCCCTAACAATGCAGAGCACTAAATCCAGAGACCTGAACTTTTCAGTGTTATTAGAGATGCTCAGAGGACTGTTGCAACTCAACTGGTGTAGTAAATTCAGAATCACATTAAAACCTGGTAAAATTTTCTCATCCATCAAACTGAAAACATAGATGAATGATAACCTGCATTATACTAAACATGTTCTAGGACTTTTTTGTTGTTTGTTCAATTATATATTAATCTTTGTGCACAAATGTTATTTATTGAAATCATTTGAGATCTACATGAGACCAGCAATATAGTAAGTTACTGGAATATCTATAGAATGGTGACAGCTAAGAGCTGTCCTATAACTCTGTACTCAGTTGTAGACCTCAGTAAAGTATCAAAATTGAGTTTATAAGAAAGTGTAGGTATCAAATTAGTAGTACCAGTAGAATGGATTCCTCAAGCATTTTTTTCCCTCTTTTGTCAATTTAAATTTGTTTTTTTTGAGATAAGCCTAGGCAGTATCTCACAGGCAAATAACATCAGAAAATTAGAAGGAAGTGATATTTATGCCTTTTTTTTTTTTTTTTTTTTTTTGCAAATTTTTTTTTCAAAAGTTTAGATCTCATCACTGAATCTTCAGCTTTTAGTCAGCAATAATTATTAAAGAATGAAGTCAAGCCAAAGATTCTAACTCAACTCCTGCAAATGAAGAACAAAAGGAATCCTGTTTACCTCAGAGAAGCAGACAGTTCGGATTAAAAAATTAAAAAAAACAACCAAACAAAACCCCTGAAACATAGAAACAAAAAAAAAAAAGCAAGCGAAACAAAAAAACTGCCAAAGAAAACCTCAACAACACACCATCCAAAAAACCCCACATAACCAAAAAGACTGCACAGCACCAGACTGATTCTGACTGTGAAAAAGCGTTTAAAACACAAGAACTCATACCTTTGGGTCAGCATTAAATTATAGGTAACAATGAGGCTGGCGTCTTCAGAGGTAACAAAATTGCAGTGGGTTGTGGGTCTTTGCCTTTTTCATTTCTTTAAAGATACTTTCCTAAAGCTATAGGTCAAGATTATTTCTATTAGCTCACAAAGTCATCTTTATAGCAGACCAGCAAACCTGTGAATTCACTTGATCACTTCGTAAAGAGCTTTATCTTCATTTATAAAATAGAGTAATAAGTAGAGGAAAGAATACTGTCATTCACCATATATTTGAATAAATGATGTCAGAGAATATTTGGAGGCCATTTTCTCAGTATATGTAACCAATATAAATGGTATGTAATGGCATCATTATTTTCCAGGAATGCACAACTGAATGTAATCAAGAGAAATTTAGCAGCAGTGCCATTATGAATGTTCCTAACCTGCCTAGATGTTAGGCAAAGTACATTTGTTTAAGAATCTTCAACAGGTTTAAAGACATTTAAGCTCACGACAGGTAAAATATTTACAAAGACAACTGTGATGGTTGAGCTAGCAGGCAGTAGCATATTCTGAAGTCACAACTGAACTGCATGTCCCGCTTTTCTAAGGTTACAGACAAGTCTAAAATCACCTAATCCTACTCAGAGATTGTGCCTGGAGGCTTCTAGAAATCCTTCTATGGAGTTCCCTGTGTTCTTAAGTACATAAATACATTCCAAAATCTGATTATAGGAGGCTGTCTGAAACTGAGTATCCTCATGTGAACTTAGTCTTCAAACAGGACTAGTGAGCTAGTTATTAGTTATATACTGGGACACAGTTATTACACTGTATACTAGTTATTATCATGAAAAAATAACAACTTTGTTTTTCACTTGCAAAACGTGTAAGAATCCTAAGAACTTTAAGACACTATTTTTTGTAATCCTTATATCACCTCAAGTCTTCATTTGCAAAGCAAAAAAATGACGCTTCTTGTATATGTCATTTCAACAGTTTTAGAAAGTCAGCCCCCAAACCCTCTGTAGGCACAGTTTCACACCTTTGCCGTTATGCTGGTTGGATACATTATAGATTAGGGTAACTTTATTAAAAGGATCTTAGTTTGCTTTGAGGCAGGCGAATAACACTCTAATTTTGGAAATGAAAAGGAACTGAAGCACAGAGAAGCTTTTACAGCTACATAAGAAATCTTAACCAAAAAAAAAAAAAAAGGTTCAGAAATCAAGGCACCATGACAACAATTATTCAACAGAGCTAACCCTAAGAAGAAAGGTCACTACAATGAGCTTGAGACATTTGATCTTTTGGTCACCTTAATGATGCTGGGTAGCTCAGAGATGTTTCTTTTTATTATAACAACTGTCTTCCTGCTAATGGAGAGCCTGAAAGAAGTAATAATTAATCTGATTGGAAAATTATTTAATTTTTGCCCTTTCTAAGAGGAAAAAAAGTGTTACTTTAAAGTGGGTGTAAAATGAATTTGAGGCTCAGCAGAGATACAAATATAAGATGGCAAGGGAAACACCTAATAACACTCATGAGTAGAATGTGCAAAAATACAAAAAGACATGTCAGGGCTTTGCTAACCCATAGCATTCTTTATTGAAGGCTATTCTTTATGAGATCTTTGTATGCATAGCCATATTTCATGAGGCTGCCCAGAAGCAAATCTTAAATCTTAGAATTTATAAAATTTAATAAAAAAAAAAATCTAAATAAATAAAAAGTTCTACCTAATCCCTTCATCTGCCCCAAAACAGCTTCAGATAATTAAGGGTAAGAGGAAATCACCAGCATCATCCTCTCCCTGTAAACATTTAGGGAATGAGAGCATATGAGTAACTTCAGGTCACCAGATTGTTTAATAGCTTCAAGTTTCAACTTTTCACTTTGTGAATTCAGTGGAAGACTACTTTGATAGGATCACAGACTTGCACGACTCTGCAGAAATATCTATTGTCAAAAAATTTCAAAGGAACACTAAAAGTATCTTCAATGGCATCCGCTCCTTCATTCCCCAAATCTAAATTCCCATTAACCATTAACCATTCCTGACAAATCTGTATGTAAATCTGGTAATAATAGATATTCCACAATCTGTGTTGAAAATTCATTCTAATACTTAAGTGTACTTATTATTAGAAAGTTTTCCCAACATATCCAAACCTATAGCAATCTGAAGTCTCTATACCCTGTGTACTCACAGTGAACAAAGAGAACAGTTGCTTCCAATTACTTAACATGGCAATTGTACGTATACTTATTTACTTGTATGTTTTTTTCTGATAATTTTTTTAATTCCAAACTTTCTTTTCAAAACATCTATTAGTTTCACATTTCAATTTCAAAATGGTTATTTTAGAGATAGATTTTTCTCTTTCAACTAAAAAATTGATAGTTCTCCTTCTATTTAAACACTGTCAAGTTGTGTCAAAGGAAGAAAAATCATTATTAAATTTTTAAGATGTTATCAAAGATTTATTTAGCCTCCATCAGGAAAAGTTCAGAAAATTCTGAGAAGGAAAAGAGTGTTTATCTAAAAAACTTTGCTGCACCAGTACAGCAGTAGTCGGTACACTTATAGAAAAGAATATATAAAGACCAACAGTAATGATTCTAGGGTGTAAAAAACCTTTACAGTAAGAGGATTAAGCAATTCCACCTGTTAATAAACAATTAGTTTCTCAGAAAAGACTGACTGGGCCCAGAACACAATATGTAAGCACATCTGCAGGAAGAAAACCCAGTGCAAGGTCTCCATAATGCAGAAAGAGTGGTGAATGAAAAAAAGCTAAAGCAAGCAGAGAGAGATAATTAACCACTGTAATGGTTTTCACTAGCAATGGCAGATTTCTATCTGTCAAAACCTAAAAGTCTGTTGGAATTCTATGATTCTGACAACAAAGTTGACATATACAATTCTGGCAACTTAAAGAGATAAAATGTGTGAAATAATATGCCAGCAGGTGACTTGATAATCAGATAGGCCTAAAAATTCACACTGTAGTCCTCTACCCAAACTGCAAAAATATTGAATATTTACTGAAAAAAAATATATTAATAAATCAATAGGATTTGCGGGGAAAACAGTTCATAGAGAAACACAGTCCCAGTTACAGCCTTACAAAACTCAGGTTTGCCTTGAAGGGGAGCAAGGGAGGAACTTAACTGTAACTTAAGATATTTGTCAATAGATTTGTCAATTCATGCTTTGAAAAATGTGTAAATAATAAGAGTAATGAAATAAAAACTCGCATTGTCCATGATCACAGACTTGTAATGCTGCTGTGTGAAGGAAAGAGGTGTGATGTAAGTTTTTCATCTCTTGTTTGTTGTTCACAGAGCAACTGAGAAGTAAAACGTGCAAACATCATAACCTTAGTCAGCAACATAAAGCCTTCTGGCAAAAGATGGTACATAAAAGCTCCAGATAAGGCTTAAAACTATAAAGCTTGAACCAAAGGCATGAGAATTGACAAGTCTGTTTGTAGAAGAAATATCTTTAATAACAAGCATTGCCTCCATGGAAACAAGGCCTTGAATCTTGGTTGGATACAGGCAGTGACAAAGGATTGCAGATATTCAAGGGGCTGCAATTATCTTTAGAATCTGAAACCCTAATCCTCATAAATACCAATTATTTTTTTAAAAGACAAATAAAAAAGGTATTTTGATGTGCTTTCCATTGCAGTCACTCAATAGCCTTGCAGAGAAACCAAGCAATTTGGAAATAACATAAACCCTTATATTTAATTTATTAAAGTAATGATTATGAACACTGAACATTTGAAAAATTATGACAATCAGGCATAGGCCAGCATGTCAAAAAGAAAGGCTGCAGAAGAGTCATCCTCAAATGCTGAAAAGCGATTGCCTTGTAAACAAAACATGAGCTTGCACATCCCTACCCCTGCACAGATATCTGACATTAACAGCTGTCCCCCTAATAGCTCGCCCAGACAACTCTGCTTCCTGGTTAGTAAGCTGACCAGAGCTGCTCTGATGGATCTGTAGGATGATACCTGGATAATGGACTCTCCTGCCTAAGCTCTACCTGTTATACACACTATTTGCCTGGATTCAGCATGATCGTGCCTTTAATATTTTCTTTTCTTAGAAAAGGTACATTTTTCTTCACAAATTAAAAAAGATTGAGCAATACAGCTGTACTAGCTGTTTACCACTCTAAAACAGGTAATAAATTCTTTCTGTTTCTTTATTCTTGTCCATCTTTTTTTCTTTGATGTGGGTAATTTTGTTAAGCACTGAGACGATAGATTTATTTACTCTGGTGATCAAACCAGCACCTTTTCAATGCTGATGAATCAGCAAATTCTACAATCCCCATACTAATAGGAAGAGGGAACTAGAAAAGAGGTTGACTAAAATATTTTCTCACACTTTTAGTTCACATACTACAACACTTAATTTATACTACCCTGATCCTGCAATTTTCCCTTATCCGTAAGGCAGCATGTGAATTAATCACCCCAAACTAAACAACTTTTACTTCAGATTATAGAAATAAATCTTTTAAATTTCATGCCAATGTGAATATAAATTAGAGAGTATTTATAGATGAAGCCTTAATGATTTTCTTTATTCATGTATTCGATTTATTTTTAAGTAAAACTCCCTGCTCCCCGGCTTCCCTTTCTCTAGTTACTCACTTTGTAAGCAGAACAGTACTGTGCCTGTGACACTGCTGCATGCCTCTAGGAGGAAAATGCAATACCCTAGACATTATGTTTTGATTTTTCTGTATTATTAATCCAGAGAACTAACAGTAAAAGGGCAATTCTCTTTTTTTAGCACCAAAAAAAAAAAAAAAAAAAAGAAAACTAAAATAGGAAAGCAAACAGTAACAGATAAGGAGATTACAACTTTTATAAAAGATACACAGCCCAATCTTCTTATATGACCAAACTCCAGATGGATGAGTATCCTGTTGGTGAGCAGGTACATGGTTAGGCAGAGGGGAGAAAATAAATCTTGCCCACTGACTGATATTAGAGCTCCTCTAATCCTCTCTTATCTCCTTCACGGCACTGCTGTTTCTCTTTGAAACCTTGTGCTTGCTTGACCAAAGGAGGAAGTGTAGAAGGAAAGCAATAATTCCCTGGAATACAGCAATTTACTGAATCACGAGCTTTAAAGGTAGAACTTGCTTATACATTGTATTGAAGATATACCACAAGAAAGTCTCTATGAGAGATGTGAAAAGTTTCATGCAAAGATAATATGTGAAGCTATTACTTCATTTTGCAAAACCAGACTTGGTCACAAAGTCTCCCATCTTGTCATCAAAGCAGTGATGCAGATTAGTCTACAGTCCATCTGCTTTGTTACTCATGACCAAAACCCAGAATTACTATTTTCATTCCCTTCCTCACAAGAGTCAGTAGCAGTATTTGTCATGTTTCAGATGCCTATTTACTCTTTGATACACATTTTATATAAATCATGAAATAAAATGTATCAGTAAAACTCCCCTTATGCGAACACAAGACATGAAAGTTTATCCAACATTCAGAGAAACACAAGTTTTATATTAGTAGTTTTTTTTCAGATATTATTTGAAACACGCTGTGAATCCATGAAAAAAGGTTGACTTGCATATTGAAAGCAAAAGCGCTACAACAATGCATTTTCTAATGCAAATTTCTCATACTCAGTGAACCAGCAAAATGCCTTTTCTGGTAGTCTGCAACCTTGGAAAATGAGACTGATTTGGTAACAGATGTCAGCATAGCTTCCACTATAAACTGATCAATTTAATTAAAAAAGTTACTATTCGCTGTGAAGACTGTTTGAATATGGTAGAAGGGAAAGAAAGTGATAGCAATTGTTTTAACCACAGACTGAGTAGAGAGACTGAAATGTGATGGTTCACCAGCCAGGATCATATGGAATGGGGGAAAAAAAATCTGTATATATAATCTGTGTCTATGCTGTGCAAATACCTACTGCTAATAGACATGTAAAAACTGATCAGTCTGATATAGACTGAGAAATGAACCTGCTGGGTCCAAAGTTTCCCAAAAGCAAAATAGCACAGGCACCTGTTAGAGCAAACTGACTATTTTAACAGAAAGAATGCTCTGGCAACATGTAGATGAAAAGGAAGGATCTAGAGAAGCATTTGAAGGTAGGGGCTTTAATAAACAGTACTGGCCACAGATTTGCTTTCCAAACCTCAGGAAACATGAATGTCCGGATAAGGCATTCAGTTTGGGTGTATTATATTGGCACTGGTCTGCATTTAATTTGCCAGCAATAAGTAGATAGTCCATTTCATGTGTACTGCCAGCACTCAAAAAAAAAATCAGCTCAGTAGGTATTTCCTCTATTAGGTACAGTGCTACTACTGCGTTAGCTCTTAGCAATATGTAGATCCCAATAATAGAAGCCTGATTAATTTAATAGTAATACTGTTTTGACTTCTCACTAATTCATTTATTTGTTTTATTTTTTTTTTAAGAACTTAAAAATCTAACATCAATCATTCAATAAAACTGAGCTGATAGATGGCCTGAACAAGACAAACTTTTTATTTGATGAACCAGCTTTTGGAGATCACATGTTTTATATCAGATTTAGAACAAAAAAGTCCTATTGAAAGTTCCACTAGGTAGTGCTGGTCAAATAGTTGAAGAATACGTGGATGACAGTTCTAGACAGATTTTACTGGCCTTTATTGAACATACTGTTTATAAGTAGTTAAGAAATTTAAAACCAGAAACTACTACTCCCTAGAAACAGAGTGCACATTCCCCCTGGCAGTGCAAAACAAAATTCTTGAAAAAGAAATAATGGAAAAACAAAAAAGGATAGTTCTGAATTCCTTAACCTACCCAGCATCCCTTTTTTATATTTTGGGGGATCTGAATATATGATTCTGTGATTCCATGTTGATGTCTCTGTGTCTACACAGATTCTTACTGTTTCCATTAATATTAAAAGCATAGATATAATTTATCTGACACATATTCCCAGGCGCATAAACAGAATTGAGAAGGTTTTCGTCAAATTATTGTTCTTGAAGCTTCCCCTCTAAAGACCAGAAATGTAGTTGTCCAGGTTAACAATTCTCTTTTTGGTATGAAAAAGTGCCATGGCAAATTCAGTGGTATTATTTTAAATAAATTCAGAGCATAGTTTAGAAATTAAAATGATGTACCTATAGAATAAATCTTGCAAGGACCACACACTTTCCAAAGTCTCAGCATCCTCCATATCCTCCATCTACTAAAATGAACAGACATCTGCTTAGTTTTCAATTTCTTCACAATACGTGTCACTAAAGCTACACAAAGGAAAGTCACCAGAGCTCAGATAACTCTTCAATAAATTTCCATTGTGATGGAATGGATTACTCTCCTATCATTCTTCATATTATTTCTTTTCATTATTGTTATTTTTATTATTACTGCTGTTTTCAATTATTTTATCAATTTAGGAACAAAACCCTGTGATTCGTAGGTTTATATATTGGGTTTTTTTCTTTCATCTTCAGGAAAGCTTTTAGTTATTTAGCTTTGGAGCTGTTGCCCCAGTAGAGTATTAGGGTTTTACTTTCTTCCAAGTTCAATTCTGTATCAACAGAAAGGAGTAAATTGTTTTTTTTTATTATAATCAATTCTCTGTTAGCTGAGACTGCAGTGATAGAAGTGAAAATAATAGCTGGCACAAAATTTCACGACAGAAGTTCATTTAAGAATCAATCCTGACGTTTTTTCTCCTACTGCATTCATAACATGAATCAATTCAGACCAATTTTATTCTTACTTATTCTCAGTGAATTGAGTGGAGGGGTATGTTTATTTCTGGGCCATGGCTAGCCAGGTAGTATTAACTTCCCAGATAGCTATAGCTTTTTTGAAGTAGAAGACTAAAAGATGGAAAACCTGCAGCAGTAGAGAATGTTCCAACCTTGCAAAAAGCAGTTGCTCCCACCAGTATGCTGTTTTAGCTGGGTTTCTTCTGCTTTGCTTCAATATTGCTCAAGTAGCAGGAATTCCAGCTCTTCCTACATTAAGCTGACCAGAAATAATTCTTAGACAAAGCGCACAGAGAGACAGGTAACACAAAGAGGACTGGATAATATAAATGAGGAGCAAAAAGCACATTGAGCTAGCAATTTCAACATTACTCACTTCAATTTTTACATTAAACTTACTATTATGTTTACTTTTTTTTATTTCTTCTCTTAAAATGAGAATGATAAAAACCAAGAAGGGTTTGTGAAACCCTTATAGTGAGTTATTTTTGGCTCAGTGCAAGTTGAAATGGCTGTAGTACTTTATAACATCATAAGAAGAAAACCCATGGATGACTCCCCTCTGCTTTTCCTTTCATACCTAACATATTATCTAGCTTAATTGTGATGTTTTATTTTAACACCCTGATCTAACATCAAAAGAGAGATCTTGCTCTCCAGCTCGATGAACACAGATGCTCCAATAAAAGTGATGCTGCTAGTCTGAATTTGACTGTAACTGGCAAAAAACCTTGGGCCGAGTTTTCCCTCATTGCACACCATGCTGCGTACATTCCAAAGCAAATATGACAGAAGATAGCGCAAATCTACTGATTAGCATTGCCAAGGACAAGAAGAAGTACACTCATCAGCTCTAAATGAACACTGTTTCAGTGAACCCAAAGGGGCTAGGACCGCTCACAGAAACTGAGCACCCAGCAACAGCATGCTAAGGTCTGGATAATGCAAGGGTCACACTCTGTTCTCTCTCTAAAAATTGTGAGCAACACTAATGAGATCAATGAAGGCAGTTAAGACACGTCCAATCTCCCAATGCAGTTTGCTGGAGAGGAATCTAAGCTAGTTTACTAGTTCACATGATGAAATATCTGGGCACTGAGGTTGACAAAGGCCAGGCATGAAAAACACACGCCAGCACCATTAAAGTGTATCCACATGTTCATACAGCTGTTTTGAAGACTCAAATCCCATCTTATGGCATCAGGTGTCTCAATTTTCATCTAAATCTTACCTCAAATTTTCCCATCCTTAGGTGAAAAGTGCCATAAAATTAAAAAACATTGCTTGGGGAAGTACTTCCATAATTGCATGGCATACCAGAGCCTACTACAGACTTTTCTACTTTGAACGCTATTCCACATTTTCTAGCAGGTGTTGTGAATGTCAAGTGGTGCAGGAGGAGATAATAAAAGGTTGCAATGCTGTCAGAAGTACCATTATTACTTCTTGATTGGCCTATTGCAGAGCTACTCTAATCCAGGTTTGTGAAGGAATGAGAGGGAATCAATCAGTTTCCTGCTGCTCTGGAGCCAAGTTTTGGTGGCCTGTCTTCTCTGCTAGGGTTAGTGTAAGATCCACTGGGATATATACTGCCCTGTTTTGGGTCATGAATCACTGTTGGAATGTGAAAGATTTTGTCACCATTTGTTTAAATTAAATTCTGTCAAATTAAAATTAAAGCTTCAACTCAAATTGTCCCCCAAAGAATTCATGTGAGACACTGTAACATATCCAATGTTAGGTGCATATATTCTCTACTTCTTCTTCTACTGCTTCCAGTGACACTGATCAAAATGGACAGTGGACAAGCAATTAAAAATAAATAAATAAACAGTGGTCTGTGCTTTTAGGCAACACAACTGTGGAAGTGCTAAACATAGAAATATTTTCTCCTATACTGTGAAATTCCATCAGTATCCTTTTATTTCAATGCAAAATGCCTAAAGGGTGGTGCATGTTTAAATATAAATATTATCATCTAAGCATTGAAAATATAATTCAGGCTTCCTGGACAAACTACTTGTTTTAATACAATGGCAATTGTGTTTTTTCTAACTGCTGTGAAGGTTTCTTGACATTGCAGTTATTTGCCCATATAAAATGTTGGAAAGTAACTCGATAGCTATGAAAACATTTATGCTGAAGAGCTACTTGCTGTGATATACTAGAAACAGATTTTTTTTAATGTAAATTTTAACTGCACAATAAAGCATTGGAACCATCCTTCATATTTTGTCATTGTTGCTTGCACTTACTGTATAAACAGAATATTAAACTCAAGATGTAATCTGGGACCCTTAGTTTTTCAGGAAGTTTCATAAGCAGCAAGAAAAAGGCGTTCCATTTAAGAGTGCAAATGCATAACTGCAAGGTAGCTCTCAACGCAGCTTAGAACTTGTGACAGAAGTTTCATATCCATATTGCATCTTTGCCTGATAGCAATTACATTGCTAACAGAGGAGGCATTTCCCAGAGCCAGAGCAAAGGCAGGATCCCAGCATTCAGCCAAACAGCCATCCCCTCTGCTGCTGCTATTAACCATTTCAC
The DNA here is from genome assembly GCA_024733675.1 of Psilopsiagon aymara. NCBI lineage: Eukaryota > Metazoa > Chordata > Aves > Psittaciformes > Psittacidae > Psilopsiagon > Psilopsiagon aymara. The sequence goes on from JANRGW010028555.1 coordinate 12,950, forward strand.
TCTTCCCCATGGCACTCACAGAGCTGCAAATGTGTAATCCTTTCAAGCCAGGATTAAAAAAATGCACGGGAAGCTCCACATGATGACATGAAGTCCATCAACTTTTCTTCCCAAACACATCAATGAACAAAATTTCACTGTACAATTTAGGGCTAAAAAGAACATGCTGCCAATAACAGCATTAAATATAATGAATGGCACCACTCTCAGTTTCAGTATTAACCACAATGTTTTATTCATACACACATCATATGCTGGCAGCTCTGAAAAAGGATACTTCAGGGATAGTAAAGGTATTTTTCCCAGAGAAATCACTCATTTTAAGTCTCAGCTTCACTTTTTGCAAAATAGGGGAGATAACATTTATCTGCTTTTTTTTTTTCTCCCTTGCATGCTTTGTGAGAATTTCGTCAACATTTGCACTTTAGAACTCATCAGTACCCTTTGAATAAAAGTAGCTTTATTCTAGCAAGACGAGTGGTTTACACATGTAGTGCAAGAGAGATGCTGGCATCATAAGAGTTGTGACTGCTATTGGGGCATCCCATGAAGTAGTCATGGGTCTCTCCATACTGGCATCATGCTGGTTGCAGTGGCCCAGTTCGGCCATATTATGCCTTTAGCCAATGTAAGCAGACAAAACAGTAGTCCTAGAGACAGCTGTCTTCTTCACAGAGGACTGACATCTCATGCACATCCCACAGTAGCCCCAAGAGGGCCCCTTGATCCAATTGATTTACGCCTTCACTGCCTTAGAGCAAATGGTAGTCAATAGATTGGAGATTACAGCTCCATTATCCCAACAGTCAGCTCTGAAGCTGCAAAGTCCTTAACCTGATCTTCAACAGGATCATCCAAGGCCTTTTCATCCTATTTTGTTCTTTTAGTGCTTTTCTTGAAGACCTTACACTGCTGGTCAACAGGCTATGGCTGTGTATTTTTTTGTCTTTGTTATAGCTGCCAGAAGTATTTTGTCTTTTAAATCTGAAATATCTTTAAAATCTTGAGAGAAGCAATTTAGAACCATTTATGTAGGGACAAAACTAATGATACAAGTTACCTGAGTAGAAACAGAAATGAATTGCTATCATAACAGGTGATCTATAACCACAAAACATCAATAAGATTAGACAGACTGTTACCTTAATGAATTTGTCTATATCAACAGTTCCAGAGTCTTCCTCTATCATCTCTCTTGTAGGCCATACACAACAGTTTACACACATGAAGCAGCTATTGATCTCTCTGGGAAAATGCGTTTAGATGGCACTTTCAGAGGAAAAAAAAAAAACAAACAAATAAAAATAAAAGAGGAATATAGCAGAGCTGCCACAATAGATAAACTGCTGCATTGCATTTCCTGCCCATGCACACCTGGTGTGTTTCGGTATTGCTTGCTGCTATCTGAATTGCAAACACTGTTTATCAGAGTGAAGAAGCAAGCTCAAATGGCTTTGAGACACAGAAAGAAAAATACTTCTCCTGAAATTTACACTGTGTTATTTTGGGATGCAGTGGATATAATGCACAAGGAGGATGATGCTTAACTTGATTACAGCCTCAGGAAGCATGGACAGATTATCTCAAAAAAGTATCTTATTCGATTTTTCTTATACATATTGAAACCCTCTAAATCATTCCATGAAAAAAAAAAACATAAAACAATCCCGAGTTGATGCAGTTGAAAACTATTCCAGTGCTCAAGGAAACTGGAATCTAGAAGTCTCATATGAATGTCAGTGTCTCTTTTTCTAAAAGCCTTGGTGGAGTCAACAAATACTTTTAAATATTTACAATTTAAATATTCTTTTTTTTCCTGTGTTGCTTTACAGGCCTAGACAATTTTTTTTTTTCAGTTTAATTTGTGGTGAAGCCAAACACCTATGAGGCACTGAATAAATAGGGAGGAAAAATGAGCTGTATCCTAAATCAAAACGCATACACTCAAGCATACAGACAGCTGGGTAAAATCAACCCCCAGTCATGGTTCCTTAATTTAGAATCACACAGGAAATAACTAAACACTTGACTATTTAACTGTTACCAATTCAATAAAAATTTTTGTCCTCTGGAGCTATAATTCAGCTCCATTTGTCCACCTTTTGACAGAAAAAAATGACTGCACATATAAAAGAATCTTCCTTCTTGGAAACTCTACAAGGGAGCAAAAGAGAAGCTAGACAAGCAGGCACCTTTGTATTTTAGTGTAACATAAATAAATAAATGAAAATCCCAATAAATATCAAGACCCAGAAAGTAGAAAGTCCTCAGTGAGATAATGCAGCATCCAACATGCTACTCAGAGACATGAGCTCTCAGTGCAAGGCAAGATTTTTCCAAACAGGACTAAGCACAAATCTTGACCAATTTAGAAGCAAACCTCAAGAACTTTCTTGATTACTCCAGACACTGACATGTGCTTAAGAAGACACTGTATCTATTGATCAGGCATGAAGATCCACTGGAGAACATGGGAAACAGCAGGAGTGTTTTCTAAAGATGGCTGCAAACTGAAGGAGGGTTCAATAGCTTGCAAAACACATCATCCTTTTTAATGCTGCTAACATAAAAGCATCTAACTTTTCTAAAATTAAACTAGTTCATTATTAAACAACAAAAAAATAACTGTTGAGAAAGATACTGCCTGGCCCTGTCAACAAACTTTATCCCTTTCAGGGTTCGTGGAGTTAGCTGTAATACACTGTGGTACGTCACCACTGCCTTTAGATTGCAAGGGTTTAATTCACAACTTGAAGGTGTGAGTAGAAGACTCACCTTTACAGGTCCACATGCAGACATGCTCTACTCCAAGTCTTACCTGTAAGTGAGAAGAGACAGAGGAATGAAATGTACCTGAAAATTTTACCACATACCTTTTTGCTATTCATTAGCATAAAGGAGCAACAAGGATAATTAAACTCATTACAGAGCCTCCAGATCCTCTGGATCATGCCAGTGTCTTGAAAACTTCATCTGTCACCACATCATTACCTTTGATAACAGTTGATTTAAATTATTATTTCACATTGCACACATAAAGCCCCAAACTACAACAGGCTAAACTGAAGAGCACAACATACTCTGACCAGCACCAGCAGCAAGTCTGAGGTCTCCACCTCAGACATCTAGACTTGAGGAAACTCACATACTCTCTTTCAGCAACTGAGACTCTAGTCATGATGGGAAATTTGATCTCACCATCATGACATTGTTAGGCATTGAATAGCTACACTATGCAATTTTCAGAGCTTGAAACATTTCTCATGCAGCTCCTGAAACTGTGAGTCAATGAACACAAGTGTAATACATACCCTTTCAGGTAGCAAAACATAAATATCCATATATTTGTACAAAGTACATTAGCATTTTCAAATATTCGCTTGCACTGAATTTTGTGTTTTCTACACTCTGTAATCAAAATGAATTAAAAAACAAAAAAAAAAACCACATTCAAAATCTATTTTTTTCGTCTAAAACTCTGCACAAAATGTAGGTTCCAAAAATCTTATTGTTGGGAGTGTGAAATATCAGCAAAAATAAAACCAGCTCTCTGTTTAGCAATACCCATGGGAATTCAGGGGGAGGGCTGCATATCAGCGAGCATATCATGCGATCATATATGATCACATATCTATAGCCTTAAAGCAGCATATAATTGTTTTATAAATTATTCTCTGTCATTAAGAGAAGGGATCCTTAAACTGAATTTCTTTCTAAAATAATTGTTGCTTATTAATGTGTAATTATCATTGTCCATTGTTTTTTCAAGCAAATTTTCATTAGAAACAAACTCATGTGTGAAAGAGTTTGTGCATCACAGTCAGGCCTCTTGCATGGTTTTGTGCTAATTACCAGAGCTGCTTTTGTTATCAGCCTGGACTTTAACGACGAAAGAAGACAAGTGTAGAGTCTATTTGGCTTGAGCTAATTACTAACCATTCCCCATTCAATTTATGCTCGGAGGAGTACAATAATCATGACACAGTGCATTAGCTCTGTCCCTGGCAGTATCTGCCATGCTGAGTGCTAATTGACAGGGCAGATTCTGGTCAGGAATAACAGCATCTTAGGCATGTCTCCTCATGAGAAAGCCTCTGTAGGAACTGCTTCTGTGCAGTAATAAAAAGAGAGTCCCTTATAATTTTTATGTAGAGAAATCCTGGAAATTTTCCTCTGTTGCAGATGCAAAAGGCATTGCTCTCAGTGGCTTATAATATTCATAATTAACACTTCAGGTGTGCCAGGACTAAGAACCAATGAACATGACACAAACAGAACTCACTTGGATTTTGCTTTTAAAGTATATAATTTGTAAAAAGTATACTTCTACAGTATGATAACTAACTGAGCTGTCTACCTTGAACTGAAAGCAGAGAGTTTAGGAGGCTAATCACAGGTAGTAAGACACTTTGTATTATCCAGAGCCCACTGAATTTGAAATGGTTTTAGTGGACGTAGCATTGTTTCAGGGTCTTTGTGATCTTGAAATTAAGGGATTTATGGTAAATCCTCCAAGAAATCATTTCACAGGGTGTTATGAATAGTGATAGGTATTTCAAACCCATTAGTTTACATCTCTCTTGCACTTCAGTGATATCACACTCCAAAGTAAAAACACCTGTACTATAATGATCTAAAGTATTATCCATCTTAACATGCTCATCCATCTTTAACAAATGATCTTCAAAACCAAACTGCAGCCACCCAAACTCAGCTCAAAGTTCTTCAAACTCATTTCTTGGAAGATGGCAAAAAACCTGTTTTTCAGACTAAGATTCAGGAAACCACCTAATCCAAGCAAACAATCCAAGTTAGGGATTAGCATTAAGAATACATATAATTTCCACTGCCTTTATGCATGTGCTCAATGGCTCAATGTCCAGCTGGAGGCCAGTAATGAGTGGTGCGCCTCAGAGATCAGTGTTAAGACTGGTCTTGTTCAACATCTTTGTTGGTGACATTTACAGTGGGATTGAGTGTGCCCTCAGCAAGTTTGCCGATGACACCAACCTGGATGGTTTGGTCGATATGCTGGAGGGAAGGAATGCCATCCAGGGGGACCTTGACATGCTTGCAAGGTGAGCTGATGCCAACCTGATGAAGTTTGACCATGCCAAGTCCAAGGTCCTACACCTGAGGGGGAGTAATCCCAGGCACAGCTACAGGTTGGGCAGAGAACAGATTCAGAGCAGCCCTGAGGAGAAGGACTTGGGGGTGTTGGT
>JANRGW010028556.1:0-20738 GCA_024733675.1 Psilopsiagon aymara
CCTATAGGGATGCTGGGGAGGGACTCTTCATTAGGGACTGTAGTGATAGGACAAGGGGTAACGGGTTCAAACTTAAGGAGGGGAAGTTTAGATTGGGTATAAGGAGAAAGTTCTTTAGTGTAAGTGTGGTGAGGCGCTGGAATGGGTTGCCCCGGGAAGTTGTGAATGCCCCATTGCTGGAGGTGTTCAAGGCCGGATTGGACAGAGCTTTGGGTGATATGGTTTAGTGGGAGGTGTCCCTGCCCATGGCAGGGGAGTTGGAACTAGATGATCTTCAGGTTCTTTCTAGCCCTAACTATGATTCTATGATTCTATGAATTTGCAACATAAATTAAGACGTGTGCTTGCACAGAAATCCAGTGGTACATTTTCTGCTATAGATGATTACTTTTCTTGGAGAGTGAAGCAGCTCTCTAAGGACTGTTTGCAACAGGCAGCTAGGGCTACGTTGTGTGCCAGCCCCACTCTCACATCTCCAAGTGCAGAAAGTACAATCTCTATCACATAGCAAGAAGCCTCATTAGTGTTTGTTGGGGCAAGGTGCTTTCTGATCACTTGTTTTCTTTAGATGCACTTTTGAAATCTCATTTGTAAATAGTAGAAGATGTAGAAAGAGAGCTTCCCAAAAAAGATTTATTTGACTTAAAAGGTCCTTGTGCTTTGTTCTGTCACCTGCATAAGAACACAGAAGGGAAACTTGGCTATAGAGGACCACCTGGTCCAAAGCGGCGCCGAAGTTCTTATTAAAAAATCCCTGCGGCTATTTTGTGTGCATATTGATTCAGCTCTGTCTTACATTGCATGTAAGGCTCTAATTAGTCAGTTTCTTCTCACTTGCTCAAATCATCATTAAACTAATCTTGTCACTATTGTGATAATTATGGATAATGACTAACATATTTTGCGATGTACGTAGCTGTGTGGGTGTGGGTCTGCATTATCAAAGACAATAGCTCCTGCCTACTGCCGTTTTAGCAGGCAAGCAGGCAATGAAGCTGGAGAGCTACTGCAAGCTAAAATAACTCTCACTGTCTTTCACAATTTATTTATCTGCTTATTTGTTTAGTTTTGACCTATTTCCCAAGCAAGTCTGCCATGTGCTCCAGTAACCAGTTGAGCTGGCACAATTGACTAGCACTCTCTCTGAGTTTGTTTCCTCTGAATCGCAGCATGTACCCTGAAGAGACTGACTAGGAAGACTAGGAAGAAACACAGTGGTGATTCTCAGCCAACCCTCTCAGTTCAGCCATGCTTCTTAGTCAAAACTGAAGGAAGCCTAGTGGTGCATGGGCTTTAATTCGCTGAATAGGCCCTCATGCGCTTCTACAAAAAGAAGGAGTATTATATCCAGGGGCTTTGCTTGTTTCTTAGTGATGTATATTTGCTATAGTAATACAATATGTTTGCTACAGACCCTGAAGGAATTTATTTTTTTGTCTCTTGTGCCGCACTAATCACTGTAGGAGCTTAACTGTAAGCTATGAGGTCAGCTGCACTGGGCAGTCTCAGAAGTGGACAGGTATTGAGAAGAAAGTGATTGGGAGAAAGCATGTAAGAGAGATGGCATTTTAACAGCTGTAAAAGAATTTGGAACCAGGACTGCTTCAGTGTCAGCTGAGGATTGGAAAGACAGGAACCACTCTAGCAAGCTAAAGACATGAACAAAACATCAGTATTTGGTTTGTTAGGTGAGACACCAGATTGTCTCAAATCTCAGTGTTATGCATAAGAATTATGGGGATTTTAATTTGCTCATATATGAAAAGACCAGAAATCTTCTTCCCAGAGATTGTCAGCCTTTAAATATTTTTTATTAACTGGTAATGCAGATATATAATGCTAATAAAGCAATTGCATTTATTTTTTAACCAAAACACACTAAATTTTACATGGCAGGTAATAGATCTTCCTTAAAAAAATAATTATAATAATAAAAAAGACAATAAAATTGCTTTAATGTCACAACAACATTAATAGTTCTATACTCTCCTAGATGACTACTGACAGCACTATTAGAGAAAATTAATTTTCCCATGTTGAGTCTGTTTTGGTGAGTGATGTCTCCCTGTCTTTACCTTGACTCACGAACCTTTCATTATATTTTCTCCTCCCTGTCAAGCTTAGGAGGGAGAGTGATAGGGTGTCTTTGGTGTGCATCTGGTATCAACCCACCACAACTATATCCAGATATATTAAATTATTCCCTTCGGCATAAAGGCCAATTCTCTTTGTTGCCATCTAGGTTTTGAGTAACAGAGCTGTAGGCATAGAGAAAAAGAACAATGTTCATGAGTGTTCAGTTAAATTAAAAAAAGTGAATTTGCTTTGACAAGTTTGAAGCAGAGGAAGCAATAGGATGATGTTGTCTACATAATTCTGATGTAGGAACAGCAGAAGCAATCTATTATGAAGCAGTGTTCCTTTTCTCCAGTTAAAACTTCACAGTTCTCATTTCACAACTAACCTGTTTTCCCTGATGTTCCATACCAGCAACTCTTTCTTTTCTGGAGCATGCATGCTTACAGTTCTTTGAGTTCCTTCTGGACTGTCAGGGTATCATGGCTTTGTGCCCAATTTCATCTTCTTAAACAACATTTTCTCTAAACACAGTTTAGAAGAAAACTGTGAGAGTTTTTCTCACAGTTTAGAGTCTAAACAGTGTCACTGCAGATAAGGTAGTGAAATGATTAAAAAGTATGAAACAGATAAAACCAAGGTAAATGGAAACCCTGTAATTCTGTGCACCCAGTTAAACATCACCAGGCTATACTGGTTGGCAACTGTCTTAGATGTACGACTAATAAAGACAGCATGGTTGACAAATTTTGGAGAACATCAAAGGAAATTAAATTCTTTGAGATAAAACAACTGGAGAGCTCTTCTTCTCATAACATTAGCACTGTCCTTCAGCACAGTCCTAACTGTGATAACAGAGTTGTAAAATGCTGATAAGGGACTTGTATGAAAATACCTCTCTAGGCAATGAATTCTGAAATAAAACTTAGGAAAACTTCGTTAAAGTAATTAGTAAAACCTAAAATAATTTAATTTTTCTTCAATAATTCTTCTGGGTCCCACATTTCAGTTATTTGAAATGCATTTTGCAACTTTGACTTTTCATGTTGTAGCAAGAAGACACACTCACACTAGGAGAAATTTGTTAACAAATACATCTTTTATATCTGTATATTTGTTCAAATCAGCAGATTGTCTTTCTGTCCTAGTGAAGATGATGTGCATTGCATAGATCTTCTATAGCCGTAACATATTACATTGAAAAAATAACATCAATGATTCTCAATGGCTCAGTTTGATTGCTAGTCTTCTGTTACTATGAGTTGTTCTTTTTTAAATGCCCTCAGATGGTATTGCTTTCTTTCATTCATAAGGCAGATGCCAAGAGTTCAATGACCACTTCTGCCTAATGCAATGACAAAAAACATAATGCAATATTTGCAACACGGTATATTTATAATTTGAAGCCCAGCTTATCAATTGCCCATATCAACATTTCTTACTCGTTTGTATATGAAATGAAAGCACTTAACTTTGTTTTAAGTAAGTAGAAGTACCTTTTTTGGTTTAATGAGAGGACAAACTTAAATTTATTTACAGGCAGCCTTTCTTTTGTAACCTTTATATAATTTTTTCATTTTGCACCAAAATTGAATACATGCAAGAAGTGTCATGAAGAGTGACAATGTATTTAAAATATGATCAGTGCCCATATAAACTTGCAATAGCTAGCATCTTATTCCTTACTGGAATGAAAGATAAGAGAGGGGGAAAAGGAATAATAAAACCTTGAAATCTTTGGAAAATAGTTATAAACTGTCTCAACATCCAACTGAAATTATAATTAGCTTAACAGCTTTATATTTGATTTTCATCTGCTTTGTTATTACTGGAACTCAACTTTATGATGTCATAAAATGTAAACATACTTATAGTTCTGTGCTATTTAAACAACATTGAAACAATCTGATATTTATATGCCTTTCCAGAGTCTTCCAAGTAAACTGAAAAAAATTAAATCTTACTGTTCAGAGCTGAGATCATAGACAAGTTGATCATATGTTTGTTTTTTTTCCCCAGAAGAGGTGAGATGAGCTGTTATTGACTTTCAAATAAGTGTAAAGGAAAGTATTTTACAAAAAATGTCTAAATAATTATTAATATGTTGTTTGCTATAGATGGCACGAAGTTCATTGAAAGGCATGCTAATAAAAAGTGGAAAAAAAAAATTCTTCTAGCTGCTTTACTGTCATGGTGCTAACTATTTAAATACATTGTCAAGAAACAGAACTCATGAATTGTCAGTAAAAATTACATTGACTCCTCTCTTTAAGATAAAGATAAAATTGTGTTTACTGAAAAGAGTAAAAGGTCATTGAAATGTTTTCCTGAATTATTTTCGCTGATGACTAGACTTCCTTGGAATGTGTGTTTTATTTCTCGTTTATCCGGTTTATTTAGTAGTTTTGTTATTTATGGACTGCATCCTCTATGTCATCTATAAAGAGCAAAAAAGTTTAGGAACAAAAACTCTGCCATGAAAATGACTGTCAGCTGGTAGGGAATTCAGATATTTAGTACTTATCATCTTCTGGATCTGACCTAACCGACACAGATGACTATGGAATTGCTACCTCTGATTTCAGTGATGTTTCAGATGATATTCTGAGTTTAAAATGAGGAGATGCTCCTATCCTAATGGCTGTCACATGTGGGAAGAATTTGAACATAAATTTGTGAGTTTGTCTAGAGGAAAGCAAAACTTATATAGAATTGCATAGACTGCTGAGAAACAAAGAAATATAATGTAATATTTGGTTTATATAACTACTGGCCATTTTGGAGAATCGGAGAAATTATAATTCAGTGATTGGTTTCCCACTTATAAGGGAATTTGTCCATGCTTGTAATGCTTTCAATATTGAAAGTGTAATTACTTTAGGTTTGTTTCTTGTTGCTGGTGTTCTTGATACTTTGTGGGTTTTTTTTGGTTTTGGTTTTTTTTTTTTTTTGGCTTTATTTTTTTTTTATTTAATACCTGAAGGAAAACATCAAACCAAGACTATGTGTTCTCCTAAAGCTTGTACTTACTAAATCATCTATTTGACAGTGCAATTTTTAGGCATAAGATTTGTTAGCCCGTAGAGAATGTTAAGAAAGTTCATCTGTTCTGGAAGTTCGACATTTTCTTCTGTTTTAAAGAAGGCAAAATGAGAAAAAACATATTTGCAATTTATAAGAAAGAAATCACATAGAGAGTGTGCGTTCCAAATGAGTACAGATCAAAATTTTCCCTCTCATTGCATTTAAAGTCTTTCTGAATGTTTCCATAATAAATTATTTAGCCTGTCTGAGGATATAAAGAGAAAAGGAACCACTGGACTCTTTTAATGACAAACCTACCCTGACATGCAAGGTTGTTTTCTGGTTGCAGTGAAGTTGAGGAAAAGTATATATGGGACAGCAAATGGGAGCATTTGCTGCCTTGTCAGTGAGGCCTGTACAATTAACTATGTCTATATGTAGAACCTTTTAAAATATTTTACTGATGCACATTATTAAAAGGTTATACAACAATTTAGTAGATTCGGCATATGTATGGGTATAACACCAGTTCCAAATCTAGTCAAATTTTCTCAGAAGGATCTGGACAATTCTCCAAAAATGCTGTATGCTTAGTTGCATCAATTTTAATAGAAGTGATGTGGAGATACATTTGTGTGTGTGCCAGCATACCCTGTATGAATTTCTAAGGGTGTTTGCTATGAATATGGTGAGGCTTTTATTTAGGGTTTTGATTTGTGGGTAGAAAATACTTGAGCTTAACTTACAAAAATGGAATTTTGCACATTAAAAAAAAAAAAACTACGAAAGCCTTTGCTTAGAAATACAATGCAGACTTTTGAGGCAGGCTATAAAAAATGCTAGAGTAAAGCAAACAAATATATATGAATCCCAATTTAAATACATACATGAAGTTGACAGGGAAGGAAATGCAAAAAAACACATTTGATTGAGAGTCTAGCAATAAAGGATCACATTTGTAATTCATAAAACTTTAAAATGCTATAGAACAAAAAAAATCAGTTAGCTTTACAGAGGAAGAGAGCAGCGAGATTGTCAGCAATTTGCTCTAAATTGCACATGCATTTGAAAGCACAGCGATGAATAGAGCTAAGATGTTCTGACGAATAATCCCTTGGCCAAACTAGCTTTAACACACTTTATTATCTACCTGGAGGCATCAGCTGATAAATCTTTCCAATGGCAGTGTAGTAAGTGGGTGCCCAGATGAGAGTAGTTTTTATCACTTTTATCACTTCTGTTGCTTTTATCACTTTTAGGCTGCTTTCCTCTAGGGTGAGAGTCATGAGAATCCAATGTCCTGAGAACCTGAAAACTCTGAGAAAAACAGAAGCATTACAGTAGCACCACTACCCTGATTTTTAGTTGTAATGAAAGCACCTGCAATGCCAATAGTAAAGTGATGGCAGCTAGCTGGCTGTTCTGGGTTTTTTTTATGGACACAGGCATCACATTAAGGGACTTCTGTTATTTTTCATCTTCTTCATTTGATTTGAACATCTCTTGCACATTCTGTCTCGAAGAAAGGGAGACAATTAAGGATGGAATTGTTTAAAGCAGAGAGATAGAGTGATAGAAACAAATAAGGAAAAGGAGAGGGACAGTTAAAATAAGAAAAACTTTGAACATGATGCTTTTCTCTCAATTTCAGCTAGTAATAATTTTGCATAAGTTTTATACAAAATTTGAAATAGCACATTTAGCTCCTCACACAGAAAACAAGTAAGATATTTGGTACAAAGCAACGTTGTTGATACTTCCTATTTTAAATTTATTAGACTTTATTCTTTTTAAGGTACTGGGGGAAATATAATGTTAACATACACTTCACATTCTATAATGCAAGAACCTGCCCCTCATTTGGGGATGCAAATGTTTTGTATTTAGATTCTTAGGTCTGGAGATAGTTCATATCATAGAGAGAAAATGTTTTGTCAAAATAAATATGCTTGGTGTGCAAAGAATGAGCATTAAATAGTGTTTAGATTCTTCCAAGAAGTTACTGAGATGTCTAATCATCTAATGCTACTTAATTCTTGATTTTTTATAATTTTTACCATATCAAAATCACTTTTGACCTTTTCGTCTGCTACTGACTATATATAGATCTTTTGGTGAAAGACAGATAGTGATAACTAATAGAATTTATTAAATTAAAACAAAATGACAAAAGTAGAGACTTCTGCCTGCTCAAAGTTAAAAAGGAAATGGATAACAACAATGAAAAATGTAATGATTCAAAAAATAAACCAAATAAATGGTCTTAACTAAGAATGCATAGCAATAAATGTTCCAGCTCAGACTTTTTAATTTCTAATAAAGAAAAACTGTTGAAGAAACAGTTTACATCTAGGAAAAGCAAAGAAAGAGAAGAAAAACAAATTAAGAAAATGTCAATTTAGCTTTTCTAACTTCCCTAAAAAGGGTGAAACTGCGCTTTAAATTAAAAATGTGAAAACTAAACTTACTGAATAATTAGAAATGTCCATTTGATGAACTTCAATACAGCAATTTAAATAAGACACTTGTCTCTCTTGTTTGTTAAAACCAAATAGTATTTTCTCTCTCCAAATTGTCTAGAGTAAAAAGAACTTTCCGATTTTTTAATGACTACCTTTCAGAGTGCTTGCTAATAATATAAAAATTTGCAAAAGTTAGGATCAGTTTGTGATCTATTATTTTTAATGGATTGGTTCATCAAATCCAAATTAATTGGGATGACTTACACTCTCCAAAGTATTTAGATTCCTCTATATATATGATTAAGTTAAAGTAATAGGTCTATAGATTCGTGTCTAAACTCATAGAATCAGAAATGCTAATACCCTTGCCAGTGATAACTAATGCATTACTTCTCAGGATGCATTACTGAACTCTCAATCACATGTTTTCCTCATTCAGGGTTTTCTTTCAAGTGAGTTTACTAGGAAACATTGGAAATTACTCAATGAAGCATTTTAGTTAAGTGTAACAATGTTCAATCCTTTTGGATGCCTTTCTGCCCTTTTTCTATGTTTTTGCTATTTTTCCCTGGAATTTATAGACCTAATAAGTGTAAAACAAAACAAACCTTGGATCATGTTTTTCTATCTTACAACAAGCCTTTTAAAGTTGTTTTGTAGGATAAGGTAAACAAAAAGTTCGATGTTCTGCAGTTATTGAAAGATTAAGATTTCGACCGTTAAGAAAGAACTTTGAAGATTTAGTATTTCCAATTGGGTGCATTAAATATCATTTTGTTAATGCATTTATCCTGTCCCTCGTTGCTGGTAAGATTAAATTCTTTCCCATTCTCCTTTATGACTCATGAAACCTTTCAGTGGGAAAGAATGAATTACAAAATTTACAGCCTGAGTGGAAAGTCCAGGCATCTAAGTTTAAGCCACTCTAGGTGCAGCCCAAGATATTGGTAGAGTGAGACAGTGTCAGCAACTGAATGTGAAGAATAAGTGCGCTTGTGTGTGTAAATGAGAAAGAGAAAGAATCTATATTTAACTATTTTTTTAGAAGAGTACACCCATGGAATCCAAAGTTTATGGGAAGTACCAGGAGAGAAGAAAACCCCATTTGCACAAATGTATATATGTGATCTTGTATAAGCCACGTGATGTTTTCCTGAAGATATAGAGAAGTAAGTGGCTTGTAGCGATTTGATCAAGGATCAGTGTCAGTGAGTTTTGAGAGTCATTAATACTTTTTTTTGTTTGTTTGTTTGCTTTGGGGTTTTTTTGGAGGTGGGTGTTGGTTTGGGTTTTTTTGTTTGTTTGTTTTTGTTTGTTGTTTTTGTTTGTTTGTTTGTTTTTGTTTAGCACTGAGTATGCCCAAATTTAATTCAACCAAGAAGCTGTAGCTCATTAACTGTTTCCATAAAAGCTATAGATACTTTTTAAAAAATGCTAGTGATGTGGGGAGCAAATAAATAAACAATACAAAGTTAGATGCAAAAAAATAGACAGACATGAGATACACACATATGTGGAACAGTACTGCTAGGTTTCTGTCCTACATTTTCTTCATATTTTCTGAGAGGTATTGCAGCCATTTTTTAGATTTTTGGTCTTCTTTCCAACAGAGGGCTATGGAAGGATTTTTAGCACTCAATTGAAACATACAGGCAACCTATATTTGAGAGAAGCTGGTAGAAAAGTATGAGGAGAAAGTAGCACATATGCGGATGTGAAAGGACTGAAGGCATTGCAGAGGATATGCAACGGAGGTTATATGTCATGAGTATAATAGTTGAGAAATGAGAAGCAATGGCAGAAATAGGTATTGATATAGCTAATTAATTATGCAGGAAATCAATTTAATTAACTGCATATCAGTGATTAAGGAGAGAATCAATAGAACTATGAATGAAATAAATCATGTAGTCAAAGGCAAAGGTAAATAAACAGACAATTCAGAGTATATAAATCACAGACTATATTAATAAATTAGTCAGGTAGTAAATGCATTAGATGAATCATCAATAAATTAATCTATTCATTAAGCAATAAGCTAGTTAGAGATTCATTCAATTAAATAAACAGAAAATGCTGAGTTCAAATGCAAATATCCGAAGGAGTGAGGCAGTTAGAAGAAGACTAAAGAAAGAGTTGTAATGCCAAGAGTGGACCAAACCATCCAGGAAAGTAAGACCAGTGTAAAAGATGCATGACAGCAGTGTAGACAAGATGCCAACTTCAGCAAACATACTGGTGAGGTTTTTCCTGTTGGAGAGTATTGCTGTTACTGCAATCATGAACTATACCAGGCCATATTTAGAAATAAGAAACCTCATTCTTATATTTAGGGTATTTGTAGGTGCTTAATGCAATTTCCGAACTTCAGGTCCAGGGTAATAATCATTTTGGATGCAGTTTGTTTAGTAACAGATGGTATTGCAAAGAATAATCATATGACATGATCACAGGGAGCTTCTGTGAAGTTGTGAATGATGATTTGACTATGTCAATATGAATGTTCTGTAACATTTCATTTTAAATGCAAGAGATTTCTAGAGTTTTATGTCAACTTTGGTACCTCTCAAAAGTTCAATATTGTACTTCACATTCCAGTAAAGAGAAGTTTATAAGACTTGCCCTTTTTTAAACACTTTCATGCACCATTGCTTTTCCAATTGTGCATATAAAATTTCTTCAGCTGCATATGGAGGCATAATATAAAGCATTGAAAGCATGTGTTGACTGATTTAAAATTTAACCATTTTAAATTATGACATTTGGAATATATTTTTTTTTCTGAATAGACACAGAATTCAAATATTTGCTTTTATGATATTTTAATCTTACTAAGCAGCAAAGAATCCGGTCAGCAGCTTGATAATCTCCATAGGGACAGTAACAGTTTTAATATACAAAGTAGTCAGAATACTTCTTGTCTGTCTTTCAAGTTTATCAAACAAATTCTTAACATCAAGTAAAGATGTGGCCTAAAGAGAATAAAGAAGACGATGCATTCTTCACAAAATCCTCTGTAGCAGATAATCAAGACTTTGTCAGCTAAAGGCTGTATTTCATCATAGCAAATTTGACTATTGGTAGACTTCTTAAGAACAGTCAAGGGCAAATTTCATAGCAGGAATTAAAGTGTTGATGAGAAAATCCTGTGGTTCTCATTTTGAGCCATTCTGCAACAGCACCTCTCACACCCCACCTGTCTACTCAGTTCCTTCTTGAAAAGGAGCCCTCCAGGTTGTGCAGAGTTAAGGGAGTTTGAACAGTCTCTGTGCTTTTTGGGTTTTTCCTAGGCTGTACAGATTTTTTACTGTAAACTTAGAGACTTCTTCCTGAAACCTTATTTCATGAAGTGAAACATCTAAAGGAGGTAAATGCTCTTTGGAAACAGAGCAACACATGAAATGGATGCTTTGTTTTGTAATCTTCAAAATTAAAATGTAAAATTTTATAGTGTTAACTAGAAAATCATATTGTTTTGCTGTGTGACTTAAAAAGATTAAATAGTAATTCAATGCAATATCAGAAAATACAATGGTTTGGTTTTCTAGACAGATGACTAAGATGTGTAGATAATTCAAATTTGTAGTACAATAATGCATAGCTGTGTAAGACATACCAATAAGTGCCTTATTCACTCATTTACTTATTTATTGTGACTATATATGACCACCAGTAATCTCATCATCTGCTTTTTATGTAATAAATTAAATGGTTAGCAGTTTGTGTGCATGTTGCTATTCACTAAGAAAAGATATTCCTCTGAGCTAAAAAGTATTTTTTTTTTTTCCTTTTGGCTGTTGAATACTTGAGAGGAATGTTGAATGTCAATTCTCCATTTATAAGATAAAAACATTTATAATTTTTCTCATAGAAAAAAGCTTACTAAGATGTGGCACAGTTTTACAATTGGGAATTTTCACAGCAGTAGAGCAACTAATTAGTAAAAAGAATAATTAGAATATACTAACAATTAGTAAAACCACTTTACCATTAGTAAAACCCCTAATAATTTTATCCAATATTATTGCTTCTTATAAACTTATAAATTTTTCCATGGTACTGAAATACTGTTAAGGGTAAGAAGTGACAATTCTGATGACACTTCACAAAACACTTTAGTGTATAGATTATCTAAAAGAGATCTAATTTAAGAGAAAGAAATCTAAATTTCTGGTCAGTAAAACTGTACTCTGTTTTGTTTTCTGAGAGCAGAAGTCAGTTATCAATAATTGTGGTAGAAATTGATATTTTCCTCACTGTACTCAGGAAGCTAATTCATTTCTTGGCAGATGAGATGTCAGCATTGCATAAACATGTAGGTACTGAGTTTAGTTAGAAAAAAAAACCACAACAAAACAAACAAAACAAAAACAACAACAAAAGAGCGTTGCTTTGTAAAGACAATCTCTGCTTCTACTATTCACTTTGATGTTTTTTTCTGGAGGAAAGATTCTGAGAAAGATATGGATAAGCAGCTGTAGAGTCCTTTCATTTCACTTTAGATCTAGTATGAAATAAAAATTAGTTTGCTCATGCTAATTGAAGGTTTCTCATATTATAGTAGGATGTCAGATAGATAACCATGCTGATTCTCTTACATCTGTCAGCAGCTTTTTGGAGTTCATTAACTAGAAACTATTGTGAAGATAACTTTCATCTTTGAAGGGGGTGAACTGACACTGTCTTGCATGCCACTGCTTTTTCTTTTCTGTGGAGCCACAGTTGGGAATGTTATCCAATTGCTCTCTCACATTAAAGGATTTCACAGTTTCTTTTCTGTGGTGCCTTCCACAAGAGAGGACAGGGTTTAGGCCAGCCAAAGGCCACTATACAACCCACAAACTGTCAATCATTAATGGCTGGAGAGTGCACTAAAAGGACACATATCCAGCGGCCTGTGGATTCCTCAAAATGAAGGCTGTTGCCAGACCTATTTATTGCTTGCAGTCTGCCCATATGTTGGGGACATGAGGGAGACAGAGCACAGAGAGAGCATGAAAAGATCGCTTTTTCAGGGTAGGATAGACTGTGTCCTTGAATTGGCTTAAGCTGCAGCCATCTTGCTGAGAACTGCTAAGGGGAGTGTTAAAAATGTTTTTCAAACTCTTTCCAAAAGATCCATGATATAATCACCTTGTTCAGTCCTTGTACCATCATGCACTTCCCAAGGCAACATTTTTCCTCTGTTCTTGTCTGTGAGCTCCATCACCTCAGTTCATCTTTTCTTTTGTGACTGTCTATAGGTCTTCACTATAGGTTTCCAAACATGCTGTTGGCTGTATGAAATCCACTTTAGTCACTTTTCAAAGCCAGTTTGCAATGCCCTTTTTCTACAGGTGGGTTGTTTTCTTCTAATATTTTTATTAAAGAAATACATTGCTGAAACTTGAAATACTTTTACTTTGAAACAAAGGGACAATTCACCAACAGGTTGTGTTCTGCACTGCTCCCAAACACACTAGGAGAACTGTCAGACTTTGTACAATATCTGTCTTTATTGGTGTCAAGCAGTTTTTAAAATCTTCTTGCACATGTAGTCTTCGAGAATATTACTGCCTGATTCTTTATTTCTAAATTATGGACTTATTCCAATGCAATTATTTTGTTGTCTTTAGACTTTTATCCCACAATCAGTGAATGATGATGAATGTCAAGAGACACATTTCAGAGAATTCGAAGCTAGAATTACTTTTTTATAAACTGCGAGTCTGAAAAGTGTTGAGAATCACAAACCTGGCAGACACAGTATGTAAACTACTTCTGAAAATGTATGACTGTGTTGCAGGGTGCTCCCTTGGGAATATTGCTGATTTTTTTTTTTTTTTCACTAGTAGCATTCTGTTGAAAGATATAAAGAATGTTGATGCAGTGTCTCCTGTTTTCTTCATTCCAGCAGGTATTGAGGGAATGTAAAGAGCAGTGGCAAAATGCTTCATGTCCCCTTTTTCTCCTATCAGAACTCTTTTCCCCTAAACCTTATAAATGTAAAGAAAAGCAATGTAGAAGCTTCATGTGAAAGTCTGCAGAAGCCTTTGCACATTTGCGCAGTGAGAGAAGAATGCTAGGAGCCTGCATATTTTTCATAGCAGGATAAATGCACTGTCACTATAAATTGTAAATCTTTCCGTGGAAAAACAGTTCTCCAAAAATGCTATTTCTTACAGTTCTTCAAATATTGCATAGGCTGAAGATGCTCTCTTTTTTTGTTTTGATCAAATGCAGAGTGGCTCAGTGGACAGTTTTCATGGTTATTTTCTATCCAGCTAGTATAAGGCAAGTTTGTCTTCTGTTTGAATGTAATACCACCCCTCTTAACATGCACACACTCATTGCATGCTGTCAGTAACACATGCCTACCTAAAACATGTGTTAAGCAAATTATTGCCATGTAATTTTTATGTTTTCTGTCTATAATATATTAAAGAAGAAAATTTTTTTCCATCACACTAATTAAATGTATAAGTGCTTTAAAACCGGGAAAAAAAAAATCTAATTGGTCACTAAAATTGGAGTCACCTTAGTCACCTTACATGGCACAGAGAGAGCTTTACAAGTTGTAAGGGAAGCACTGTATTATTACATCATTGTAGTTTTGATTAGGTTTTTGTTTTGTTTTGTTTTGTTTACTTGCATAGAAAATGCATTATAGAAATGGGAAGAAAACCTATACCAGTGTAAGAGAGCACTCCTGCATTTGCTGTTCCCATTTAAAGGATAATAGAATCCAAGAGATATTTTTTTTTTTAAGATATGTATCTATTAGCCTTTGTAATACTGATATTTCTATTACAAATAGGAGTGTTTTGCTAGCATCATCCAAAGTAGTGTTATCTAAAGTGACCATTCATTCCTATTCAAAATATCACAAATGATACAGTTGCTTTGGTTTCAAAAATGTCGCAATGATTGGCAGAAATTGAGATGAGACAAAATGAGCTAATGCCTTGTTTATCAAAAAAAGGCTGAATGGAATGTCACTGATATATCAGTATGTATGTAT
The DNA here is from genome assembly GCA_024733675.1 of Psilopsiagon aymara. Taxonomy (NCBI): domain Eukaryota; kingdom Metazoa; phylum Chordata; class Aves; order Psittaciformes; family Psittacidae; genus Psilopsiagon; species Psilopsiagon aymara. The sequence goes on from JANRGW010028556.1 coordinate 14,563, forward strand.
CATTATGGCAAATGTTTGAAGCAAAGAAAATATGTTGGCACAGCAACTGAGTATAAATTTTCAGTGAATAAATTTAGGTTGGAAATTAAAGGATTTTTCTGGCAATCAGTGGAGTGAAGATCTAGAACAGCACACAGAAACTCAAAGGAGCTGCTGGAACTAGAAACTTAGTTGATTTTAAGATGAAGCACTGTGTATTCTGTGACTACATGAGCTATTTATGTATAATAAGCTGGTTGCTCAATTCTGTGACCCAAGACATTTTTTCTCATATTAGTTATTAGTCATGTAATGCCTGATCTGTTCTTTTTTGAAGACCCCCTAAAATGCATTATGTAAATCCACACATTGCATGCAGTGGTAAGCAAGGATACTGTAGGAATGAAATGAAGGAGTAAAATTGGTTAGAAATTTAAGTGACTTTTATACAAGGTACTATCTTTCATGTATGTCTTACTTTGAAGAATATTTTTCCAGTTTTTTTTTAAGTCAGGACGGTAACCTTTGAAATCTCTTTAGGATCATTTACTACTTTGTACCTATTTTTGAAAACTTATTTCCTATAATCTGGCATGCAATAAAGTTGAGTCATGTTTATTTACTTTTTTTTTATACTGGCAGAGTTTTCAAAATGTAATTTCTTAAGAGCCTTTTACTTTCAAGAAAAGGTTAATCTGAATCACAGAGACAAGCTAATTGCAGTGGAACTTGCAGATATCTTTGATGTAAAATGTAGTGTATTATTAATAATAATCCTTTCCCCCTAATTAAAAGGATAAAAATGAGCATATTGCATACAACTTTATGTCAGGTTTTAGGAACAATATTATATATTGCCTCTTCAGTTCAAGCTTGACTGTTTTCTTTCTGATTCATTGACCAGAAAAAAAAAAAAAATACAAAAAAACCCCAAAAAACCCCAAACAACCAAAAAAGAAATTAAGAAGGCAAAAAGCTAGTTTTTTTTAAATTAAACAATAAGATGTTAATGGTCTCCGCTAAGTGTTCTCAGTAGGGAACTTTGTAACTAGAGCTTTGTAACTAGTAACTGGAGCTTTGTAACTGGAGAAGTATTTTAAATATTCAGGGTACTAGGGTAAGTGAATAAACCAAGACTGCAGAATCTGCTTTAGAATAGTGGTTTACATTAAAAAAATATGCATACCCACAGTTAGTTACTGCCATGAGTACCTGAAAGGTATTGTTCCCTTTTTTAAATTTTCTATAAGTTGGAGCACAAATAAAATATGCTTACTAGGAATGCCTTAATAATAAAACTTAAAATTTCTGTTTATCTATATTTTTATAAAAATCTAGATTTTGTATTGAAAAAATAATTGTTTTAATTTTCCACCCGAAATTCTAACATTAGGAAATTAGTTGTATGAAATGTTACATAATGTAGAAAATACAAATGTTTTTATCACATTAAAATTGTTCTTTTGAATTTCATTATCTTGATGCAGTAAATTAATTATCTGTTGCTAAAAATGTTTATTTGTAATCACATTTAAACTGTTATCAGCTTAGTATCACCTATTTTATTCTTTACTAAGAATCTGGAGTCCAGATAACTTTATTCCTGCCATTGATATACTCTTATATGTCACCTTCCAGGGCAGTTTTCAGTTCAGCTCTTTTTAGGGTTAGTCTGTTATCAAAAAGATTCTACTTGCTTAAAATAAAAGAAGAGGATACTCCAAACTTCCCTTGATCAGTCAAATTAATTTTATCAAAAACTTTAAAGAATTAAATAAAAATCTAAAAACTGGTCTTTTGCCTCATCAGACAGAGGTCATGGGATATGACCTTCAAGCTCCCTGTGGGGTTATTATGCTCCTGCAGCTTGAGATGGTTTCCTAGTGGTTGCTGACTTCAAGCTATGGATGAGGTGTATATGTGCCAGATCAACAAGTCAGCGGCTGTGCATGTGAGAGGTATGTAGATATACTATGTCAGTATACTTATATGTGTTTGTAAAATCAGGTATATTACCTGTCAGCTTTAATTTCTTCTTCTGAACATACTCCAAGAAAGAAACCTGTAGGTAGCACTAGTTATTTCTATATAGTACATAAAAGTAACACCACCTCCTTTCATGTAATTGCATCATTATAAGCATGTCATAACTTGTTGGTATATGCCTTCCAGTTTCTTGAAGTTTTCTGTAATTATGAATATAAATGCTTATCTAAAACCAAAAGATCATATAGAGCATTCATCTTATTTAAACATCTCCTGTGATACAATTATAATGTTTGATACTAGCTCATTTTTTGGCTAAAAAAAAAAAGTCTCCAACATTAGTCATTATGTTTTCCTAAATAAGCTATTCATTTATACACTCCACATGCATTAATTCCTTCCATTGCTCTGGTAGTACAACTATGGTCCTATAGATAGTATTGATCCTCAAAATATCAAAGTCCACTTTATCTAAGAAATTGGTGAACTTCATACACAGTTGTCAATCATAAGCGGGTTTCAATTTTTGGTTCCCAAGCTTCAGCTTTTCAGTATCTTTCTTTAGATAAGTACAAGGTCTTGCTGATTTCTGCATCGCCAGGTAAGATTTTCTCTTGAACAGGCATTTTTCTCATGCTTCTAAACTCTCTTCTGCCTGAGTACATGTGAGCTTGCACCTCACATCTCTTTTTAATGACTCTCCAATATTAGTCTTACAGCAGTGGCAACATTTCAAGTTCTTTTTTTTTATTTTTAAGATAATTTTTGTGAACATTTAGTAGTGCTTTTTGTCCCCTTTTTGTCCATCTTTTCTATTTATCATAATCTGAGGAGCATTTAGAGGAATCATATGAACTCATGGTCTTTCTATATTTTTTGAAAATTCATATTATTTTCCTCTTTTCAAATCTGATAGCAGTGGTCAGAACTCTTCATAAGAATCTCAGAAAGATCTAAGATTTTAGATTCTGATGGGTAGATAGTCTTGATGAATATTTTGTAACAAACATTCTTTATGTATATCTAATATTTCCATTGTGTGTATGAGCCACCGAGAACCCTTTAAATGAACTTGCACAATCTGAGCCAGGCATACTTTGATGTCACGTTTATAATCAGCAAAATTTTGAGGAAGATTGGTTTTACACATCAGAAAACATATTGTTTTTTTTCACTAAATAAGAACTATTTAGCATTTCAGCAAACAAAATTTTTGTTCATTTTAAACCAATGCTGTAGACTACTACACCTGAATTCATCCTTGGAAGTATCCTTCTGCCCTGTTAATCCAATGGTAAAGTAGCAGCCCTAAAGGGCTTTACATCAGTGCTCTTCTGTTACTTCCCATAAATGTCCAGTATGACACAGTGATTCTGTTTCCATTTTCTAAATTGGTGAATTGACTTCTATTGCTGTTGCAACCACCTGCTTGAACAAAAACTAGAAAAAATTTCCACTCCAAAGTTTTCCCGTCTGACTTACTAGCTTCAGTCTTTTTACAGCTCAGGCTTTTTCAGTCAAGTGAATAATTATGAACCTTTTTCCATGTTCTACTGAAGTGATAGATACATTCAGTAGCTAATGTAGGTTATGTTTGTGCAGACTTGTTTGTCTTTTTTCATCTTGCATATATTTGATCATTTCTCGAAACCAGTCATAGAAAGGAGACCCTGCTCTATAAGGAAGATAGGAATCTTTTGATCTTTAAAATCAGCTTTCCTGTCTCCTCTTTTATGACTTGCACAGCTCTTCTCCTCCAGGGGAATAAAAATAAATGAAATTCAGAAAAAAACTCTGAATCAGGACCTTTGATACAAGACTGCAAGGTTCCTAAAATAAAATTTTAATGAATCAAAGACTTATCATCCAGGAGTCCAGTTAAGTACAGGTCTATTTCTTCAAGTGCTCATTATTGGTAAGGATTTCTTTTGGACTTAACATGCTTTGCTGGGAATAACAGCTTATAAATACTGAGTAAAATAGACACTTCTTTACGGACAAATTCTTCATGACCCCCAAACATTACTCTGAAATTAAACAATTAAACTCTGAAATCAAACCTGTTTGAAAGGTTGCATCCACATGTGTTTTTCTGAAGGTAAAACTGAAATGCCATACAGGTGTAACTGTTCGCTCTGACACAGTGGCAATTTGCACAAGTTCATACTACAGTCTTTCCGCTTTAGTTCCACTTCATTTTAGTTTCTGCTAGGGAAACCTTTCTCTTATTTTGTTTTATATTCTTTTAGTTTAGTTTTGTTTTATTTAAACTATTAAAGACATAAAGCAGGTTCTAAAAAGACTCACTCAAAGTGGATGTTACAGAATACATTGTTATGATTGAGATACACATATAACGTTAAAAAAGTATTTGAAACCTAAATCTTTGATGTCTTCATTGATCTGTTTCTAATACTTTATTTTGGTCTTTAGAAATTCAAAGCAGCTACAGCAACAGCCTAAGTTATTTCAATAAAAGTATGTACTTAAAGAATAACACAAAATGTTTACAAAATTTGAATCCCTGTGTCATGGGTTCAGCAGCAGCAGTCATTTTTCTCCTTCTTGATAGCTGGTGCAGTGCAGCGCTTTTGACTTCTGGCCTGGGAGCAGTGCTGGTAACACCAATGTTTATAGTTATGGCTTAGAGTGTTTGGTTTGACCAAGGACTTTCTGAGTCTCATGCTCTGCCAGGGAGGAGTGGAAGCCAGGAAGCAGCTGAGACAGGACACCTGACCCAAACTGACCAAAGAGGTATTCTATAACACAGCATGTCGTGGCCAAGATGTAAAAATGAGGGGCAGGGACCCAGAAGGGTTGGGTTCATTGCTGGGTCAGGCTTGGTATTGGGTGGTGAGCAGTTGTATTCTCTTTCCTTGTATTTCCCTTGTTATTATTATTGGTGGTAGCAGTAATGATTTCTGTTATACCTTAGTTACTAAACTGTTCTTATCTCAACCTGTGGGAGTTGCACTCGTTTGATTCTCTTTCCCATCTCTTTGGGAGCAGGGGGAAGAAGAAGGGGGGAGTGAGTGAGCAAACTGCGTGGCGGAGACTTAAACCATGACAACCTGGTAACTTAAATTCATTGGGACTGGATAAATTCATGCAACAGATTATTTTAAAATATTTCACTATTTGGTACCCTAGGGTTTTTTCCCTCTCTCTCTAATTATCATAATCATCCTCTTCTGGAGGTTGATGCAGCTTAATTTTTGTGTGGCTGTTCATTCCTGCTGCTCTTAATGGTTAGACCAAACTGACCTGTAGATTAATTCTGTGTTAAATTAGGAAACTGTGCATCTTTTCTGGGCATTAATGGTTCATGTCTCCAAGTTGCCTACCAATGCAAGTAGGATGCTTAGGGAAGTCAGAAGGAATCATCACACAGATGAGGCAAATGTGATTGTGGAAGTCTTCCAGACCCTCTCCCCTGACATACTCAAGAATTGTACTATTGATAACAAAGGGAGGTGAATCTTCCAGAGAATGGCTGCCTAACTCAAGAAATGTGACATCCTTTGCATAGATGTTTTAGAAATCGTTTTTGTTGAGTTTGCTGGTTATTAATTATAGCAGAAATTGTGAGCTACTTTTTGTACATAAAACATGGGCCTGGAAACTATTACATGTGCCGATGTACCCAACAGAGAAAAAGAAAATCATTTTTACATTTATTTTACTTTTGCCATACAGTGACATGAAGCAATAATTTGTAAAATTAGATCTCCTGGAAGATATGCTGAGGCATATGAAAAACCACAAGGTACTTGGTGACAGCCAGCATGGCTTCACTAAGGAGAAATCCTGCCTGACCAATCTGGTGGCCTTCTATGATGGGGTGAATGATCTGATGGACAACGGTAGAGCAGTTGATGTCATCTACCTGGACCTGCTGTCTCAAACAACATCCTTGTCTCAAAGTTGGAGAGACATCAATTTGATAGGTGGACAACTCGGTGGATAAAGAACCAGCTGAATGCTCGCACACATTCTGCTCAGTGGCTCAATGTCCAGCCAGAGAACAGTAACAAGTAGTGTCCCTCAGGGATAGGTGTTGGGACCTGTCTTGCCCAACATCTTTGTTGGTGAGGTGGACAGTGGGATTGAGTGTGCCTTCAGAAAGTTTGCTGCTGACACCAAGCTGTGTGGTTCGGTCGATACGCTGGAGGGAAGGAATGCCATCCAGAGGGACCTTGACACACTTGTGA
>JANRGW010028561.1:0-33566 GCA_024733675.1 Psilopsiagon aymara
AAAGAAAAAACAACTACAGTGTGTTTCTTTAAAGGAAATAGCTCTGTCTGTCAGGCATGATCTCTACAGGACATGGAAAAACTATTGTGAAAGATGCCTGTTGAATTAATATATTTTCAGGTCTTTTCCTGCAGCCACTTTGAAGACATGTGACTCAGCTGTATTTCTTTCTATTCAGCCAAACTAGTGCTTGCTTTGAATACCAAAGGAAGAAGAAAAAGAAACAGAGAGATGTCTGTCAGCAATCACACAGCTAGTGCAATTCCTCATGAAAAAATGGCAGATGCCTAGTTTTCATTGGTACCTTTCACTTCCATTTGTATTTCACTGCATTTTGCAGGTCTGGAGACTTTCCATCCAAGAACAATTAAACCCGTGAGGTGAAATGAAGGAATGTGTTTAAAATCAGGTGTTAACACTGTTTTAAAAAAACTTAGCAAAGCCAGGGCACAGTTATATGTTATCCCATGCAGTCCTGGCAGAGAGAGGCATTGGAAACATCTCTAGTTATTACACTGGAGGATCAACTGCCTTGGAAGGATAAAGGCTATGATTAATATTTGTTTCTGGCAGCATCCAGCATGACTGAGAAACTTTTAAGTAGCAACAAAGAACAGTCCCTAACCTTCTAGTACTAAATTAAATACAGTGTCAAAGGTAAGGGAATGTAGTAAAAAATACTGAGTAAATCAGCTAGGCAGTGTCATAAGGTAGGAATGACCTTGAGAGTCCTGCAGTCTGCTTTAGTTATACAGTGTTCGTAGAAATGGACTGCTTTACTCTCGATGGTTTTTGTCAAGTTCCTCTGTGAAAGTAGGTATACACACTGTAGAAAGAAAATTAAATGCAGTCCATTCTCATTTATTTTCAGGGGGATTTTCCAACTTGAGGCGTAATTAGACTTCACAGAATAAACCCAAATTCTTTCTGTTTAAACTCTCCTTTCAAAGTCTTAAATTTCTTGTTCTCATATTTTTTTTTGCCCCAAAAAGTAAATATGCTAACTACAGACTGGACTAGCCCAAGCCCTAGTTTACAAATGCTTTCTATTAACCAGGTGTTTATTTTGTTTGCATTATCTCATTCCCTTCTTCCCTGGATATTTGAGGATTAGCATATGTTGCAGTCAAGATCAAAGAGATCAATTTACACTTTGTGAGCTTTATAAGGGAATTATTTGATTTTTGCAAACACAACACAGCTGTTGTGCATGCAAAAATCTACTTACTTAATGGTATGTAAAGAAAAGATTTCTATGAATGCTTTTGTTCAACAAAATTCACTTCTCCATCTCATACAAAAATCAATTAAGATGAAAATGCAACTGGACTGTGTATGTGTACTTTTTCTTTTTTTTAATCAACTGAGCCCCACATCCCCAGATTATATTGAAGTGGGTTTTCAAAGCTCTTTTGTTCTCACCTGTGTACAAAAAATCATTCATGGCATCCTGGATCTCAGCTTACAGTGACTGACTGAATCCAAAAGGCAAAGCCGTCCATCCCTGGGGAGGGAGCCAGCTGTCTCATTGATTCTGCATAGCTCTTGGCTGATGCTGAAGTAGCACTGGCATAATTTCCAGAGAGAGGTGTATAATGAGGTAGCGCCATGTTAACCATTACCAGGGAGAAGTAGAACATCTGGTCTGGAAGAAAAGAAGAGTCCAGAGCTGAACTATCAGTACCTAAACATGCATTTGCGGGGCAGCGTATGCCGGGATTCACTGCCTAGAAGCAATAGATTTCGGGATGAAATGGGATGTAAAAATAAGAGCAAAAATGATAGGGAGAAAAATCCTTTTCCAACTTATTTCTTTTCTAGGAGTTATGTTCTTGCTGACTAAGGACAGCACTGTTAAAATTCTTCTACTCTGGTGAAAGCAAGGATACTCAGAAAAAGACTTACTTTATATAAATGCACAGTTATTCCCTCAATATTTTATTTTTTATGTATCTGTCTCTGTTCCTTCCACAGACCAAGCAGCAACCTCCATGTAATCCCACTAAGACCCCAGCCCTATGCAACATTTTGTATTCTTTGCAGGTTGCAATTCTACAGCAGGAGTTAGCAAATGCCAGGGAGTACACAGCTTGTGGGCTGGAAGCAATCTCCTCGTGTACTTCTTCCACAGTCTGAAGGGATGAGGCTGTAAACAGTGACTATTCTTAATCAACAGTTGGTGGAGATGGTGGGGAGTAGTTTAAAACAGAGACAGAGGGAGAGAAAAAGAAGCAAGTCATCCCAGGAAGCCCTTGCTGGCAGGTGCATCCACCCCAGGTGCTGGCTCTATTCTCCGCTGACTCAATGAGATGCCTGTCTATAGCAATAGGATGCTGGCAGCTATTTGCAGTGTTATACAAATGCCTGGGTATATTTCAGCTTTACTTTTGTCGGGTTGTTTGGAAATCCTGGGTTTATATCAACAAAATAAAAGGAGGGGAAAAGTATTTTCCTATCATTTGCAAGGGATAAAATGGTCACTGCACCAGCTTCCAGAGTACAGCTTTCTTGCTGGCTGCACTGTCAGGCACCCAAGTGAGTGTACAGTATCTTCACTGCAAATCTCATCATCGTTCTGGGCATCCTCCTTGATAGACAGAGTTGCCTTCTAGAGGTCTGATACAAAGGAGTCTGCTCAAATACTCATGGTGCCAAGCCCTCATGGCAGGCATTTCACAATGAAATGCATCATTCTCACTTACAGTCATGGAGGAGGCGACTCTGTCCAGAGCTTTGCAGTTTGCTTTAGCAGGGTTAGGATTTCCAGCATTGCTCTGTCTCATGACTACTTTAGGATTAACTGTTTGACTAACACAGATTATTAGTTGTGTACCAAGACTTTTGTCCTTTTGCCTGTTCATCCCTGAGCTAGGTTCTCTGTAAAGGTACTACGAGGTTGATTGCAATTTTCTCACAATATTAAACATGTAATAGTTAAATCTCCCAGGGACCTTTTAATCAGTATCTCCACCAGTTTTCCTGCTGTCCCATCAAAACCATCATAGTATGGATTTGATACAATGTGCTTTAACTCACACAGCAAACAAAAGCACTGCTGGAACACAAGACTCCCATGACACCTTTCAACCCCAATCAGGACTCCCCAAATTCCATTATTTCACACTGCAAGGAGTCAGATGCTAAACAGTAAATTATCAGCTGCTAAAGCAGAATACTAATCCTTCATCCTCACTCATTTTCTCCTCTTCTATTCACAAACTGCTCCAGGTAGTTTTCAGCTCTGAACTGCCTATTGTCCTTTCGCTACTCCCCCATCTGCCCCCTCAGAGTGATAAATTTTATTTCCTAATCATCTTGTCTTATCCTACTTTTGAAGTCCAAAATCTGTGCCTTTTTGGATTTGCTAGTCCATCTTCTATTAGTTCATCCTGCTCACTGACTCTTTCAGACTCTCCCCTCTTTCTAAATACTAGGAATACTGAGGGGTTTAGCATATATGCTCTATTCCCCAGTTTAGTGTTATAAGTCTATATCACTGGGGGCGTGAACTCTGCAAGACATCTTCTCTCCTCATCCTCTTGTTGCTCAGATTGGTGGATCTCTTAGTGTAACTGTATCTCCCCTTCCAGCCAGTGCATGTGAATTATTCATTTACGGGTTTTTTGCATGGACAATGAGGCACAAAGGGATGAAGGTATTTCTTCTAAGTTTCAGCTCAGCAAGGAGCTGGGACACTGCTGGTGCATGCCTCCACAGCCAGGAGCTGCAAAATATCCCAACCCATAAGGTACAGATATAGCCAGGGGGATAAATCCAAGCCACTGCATTAGAACAGACCATATAGAACAGACCATCTGTACAAATGCAAGTGGCTGATCCATTTCTCTATAACAATTCTGGAATCAGTTGCCTGACAAGTTAGTGGGGGGGGAAGAAATAGCATGTCATCAAAATGAACTCCTTGAGTATTTCCATTTTGGTGCAGAGAACATTTGATAAAAAGAGGCACTTGTCATCTCTTCCTTAAACATAGTCTTCTGCCTCTTTTGCTCAAGCCACTAAAAGCTAGATAGCATATGCACAGAGAGTAAATTCTTCACAGGCGGGCATCTGGATCAGTATATTGAAATTGAGACTATTTTTAGGCGATTGATGCTAGCTTCCCCATGAAACTGCATATTTGTAGATTTCAGGCTTTCTGAAGTGTATTCTTGCCATAAATTGATTGTAAATCACTTTGAGTGCATGGGAGGAAGGGCCTGCTCCAAAGTCTATTGAAAATACATTAGAGTCTTTCTATTGATTTGAAAAGCTGAAGATCAAGCCAGCAAGGATTCATTCTGTCTATGTAAAATACAGGCAATTTGCATTAGAAAAGCAACATAAATGTATTTCTTATGCAAAACTCAGCTGAACAACACATTTCACTGCCCATCTAGAAAATTCCACGGCTGAAAATATTGTTCTCTCTTTTATATCCTTATTCTTCTTGTCCACATAGTTATACAGATATTTGGGGTTTTCTCAATTGTTTCATTAGGGGGATAAATAGATGAGAGAGTCTGTGATTGCTCCAGTACAATCCATTTTCTTTATCGGGAAAAGCATGAATCCATGATGTGACAGGAACAATAGAATGCTTGGTTTGGGTTTTTTTCCCTTCTTTCATTATTCTAAATCTGTCTTTTTAACAATCATTCTGCTCCCAAACATTCTTTTTCCCCCTTTGGTTTTCCTTCAGCCATGCCACACATATTTCTCTATCTTTTTTCTGGTCCCTTCTGCTTGTTTTTCTCTTGGCTGCTGATTCTCCTCTGTTCATTAGATTCCTCAGGTTCTGAGACTGCTTTCCAGAAAATTGAGGCTGCCAAGATTGGCTACCAGTGTTTATAGTAGCAACCCCATTGTATCAGTTGCCGCTTAATACCTGCTATCACTTAACTGCTCTCATTTACCTTAAGAGACAGTGGTTGTCAGACACAGCAAGTTCAGCTACTGTTTCCAGATCAAAAAGCTCAGGTCTACCATTAAGTTACAACATGTAAGTAGTTATCTTGTGTTAAACAATCCAGAGTAACTGTTCAAATATCCTTCCTCTTAGACCATGTCAAATACATAGGAAAGTCATTTAGAGAAGTCCCAAAAGAGTGACATCCTAATAAAAATAAATTTCAGATTGACTCACTTGATGCTCTCAGGCCATTGAGGCTCAAAGAAGGCTGTATATAGATCAATAGGTTCACATGGGGTCAAATGAGAGGAGCATATGGGTTTGAACCTCTTCAGGAAAAACTTGAGCTACCAATGAAGCCATTCCTCATTTTTGAACACGTATTACATTGAATGATCACGCAGTGTGAAGCAGTGAACATATATTATTACCTTTTTAGGGACAGTGTAACTTCTCTAAGCCACACACCATCAGGGCAAGGGAAATTCAGTATCCAATGTAATTCTGTTATTTTTTCACTCATACTAAAATATTTTATTTCTTAAAGCTTTGAAACACTTGCAAAGTCAAGATGTATTCACAGAACTTATTTATTAAATAAGTATAGTATTTGATCTTGAAGGGAGCCAGTCATAGACATTCCTGGAGTTTATTCTAGGGTTAACCACCAACTTAAAGAAAGTTTTGAAAACGCTTCATATTTTAATTCTTGGTCTTGTGCGATGTCCTGGATAATATTTTTTCAGTTAGAGTTATGAATTGTCACTAATTTATGAACTCTGTTTATGACTATTATTTTCAACAGGGAATAAATTTTTGCAAAAAGAGATCCTGTCTGAGAGACAGACACAAGTCCTCGGGACCTTGAACATCTTCTCCCAGCAACCTAATGGAAGTCCCTGCCTGAGCCATTAACTCTTAATAATTTTTTAAGCATCAAATTAAAGAAAGAATGGAGAACAGAAGCAAGTAGGAGGAAGGACAGGAAGAGGAGGTGTCTAAAACTGTATTTTACAAGCAACACCAACAAAAGTAGCAAACTGCCCCCATGACCAAATACAGGAAAGAGGATCTGGCAAAGGAAGACCCAGAAGTCCTGAGAAACTTTAACCACAATATTAATGATCCTTTAAAAAAATCCTAAAGGGTGGATTTTATTTATTTATTTATTTTTAGATCTACAAATCTTCTTTGTTTTCCATTTCTTTCATTACTGGTATGCTTAAACTCTTCTGCAAAGGCTGAATGTGTTTAGCTTCAGCTGTCACCAAACTCAGCAGAGTTAAATAACCTGTCAGAGCAGCTTCAGGGGCCTCAAGGAACTAAAACTATTTCAGCAGAGTGTACGTGAACACAGCAACATTCAAGTGTTTCTGGAATCATATTAGTATCAAAAGTAATGTAATTTTGTGTGTATGTAATCTTTGTATGCCCACTCTCTTTCACTGCTGAATAAAAAAAAAAGCCTTTTTTACACCAAAAGTAATAAATTGTGACATTGTGCTCACAGGGAAAACTATTGAAATTAATTACAAGGAAACCACAGTGTGTTCAACCTTCTATATCACTTTAACTTTCCCACTTATTTTGAGCATTTGCTATGCTTTATCAAGACAGAAACTTAGAAACGCCTACAAAATCTGTCTACCCAGGTCTTCTACTGCCTGATGGAAAGCTTTCTCTTCTCAAATACCATATAAAAGATGGGGACTATGTCTCTCCATAGCCTTTCTCTGTACCTTCAAAGAAGAAAACGATTTAATTAACTGTTCTAATAAGTTAACATGGAGCATGAGCAAAATGAATCCCTGTCTGAGATGCTTAAATTTTCCCGTACATTAGGCACCTAACTCAAATCGGTCAACTTCACTCCCAGAGCCAGTCACCTTTCAGATCTGAGCCTGTCTATATGTGAAAAGCAAAGTATATAAGATTTGGCCAAGGTCATGTACAAGTCTAGGATGGAATTGAAATTCTTTCCCTCAGATGGATTGTTCCCTTCTTGTGTACCTTGAATGGCCCTGAGGACCAAAGTCCTGCCTATTCGTATAATGAATAACCCTTCCACTATAAACTGCTCCAGGCACATTCTGCAGTGGGGGCAAGGATAAGTGGGAGGACTAAGCTAGCTGATATCATTTTGTAAACTATTAGCCAGCCCACATATGAGCTTGAAAGGTTTGTATGTGTATATATTAATCTTTTCTGTAAACATACATAGGACAATTATGGACACAGTGTCTTAAACTGCCAGTGTTAATAGATTGCTGACCCAAAACAATTACTACTGCATAACTCCCACAGATACCTGTCCTTTCTGCTGAGAAGGACATCCTACTTGGGTCCTTGTCCTGCAGAAAATGGATGGCAAAGACAGATATCAGTCATGCAGGGTAAAAAAGAAAAAAAATAGCAAAACAAAAAAACCAAAGTAACCAGTGTTGATGCTGGGCTTTGTTAGGCTAGGGGAGAGTAGAGACTGAGTTTTCCAGAGCTGTCAGGAAAATGTCCCCATGAGATGAGGAGGAAAGGAGGAAAAACCTCACCAGATACAGCAGTGAGTAATGAACAGGGTTACAACCATATCACTTTACTTGCTGGAAGCCTGGCATGCTACACGGAGTAAGTCTTTGGGGTTGTTTAGACTGCAGAAGAGAAAGCTCAGGGGAGACCTTACAGCAGCGTTCCAGGACCTAAAGAGCCAACAAGAAGGGCTTTTCACGTAGGCATGTAATGATAGAACAAGAGAGAATGGCTTTAGACTGACAGAAGGTAGATTTAGATTAGATATTAGGAAGAATTCTTCACTGTGAGGGTGGTGAGATACTGACACAGGTTGCCCAGAGAAGATGTGGCTGCTACATCCCTGTCAGTGTTTGAGGACAGGTTGGATGGTGCTTTGAGCAACCTGGTCTAGTGTGAGGTGTCTCCTGCGGGGAGGCTGGAACCAGATGATCTTTAAGGTCCCTTAAAGGGAGTGTTTCTGCATATACGTATGCATGCAACTGGTGTTTGGTTCATACTGAGAAATATAAAAAAATTATTACAGAAAAGCTCTTCATGGCACATAATTCAAGAAGATCATCTTGAAGAGTGCTGGAATTGTCCTCACTCAAATCCAGTAATTCTAGAACAGAGAATGCATAGAAACTGCAGTGTGTTGGCAATGTTGCAACAGGACTTTCATGGTCCTGCTCAGTGGCCCTAGGTTAAAAAGCAGATTTGTCCTCTGCAGCCCATCTGTATTCCATTCACCTGAAGCCCAAATATTCAGGCTATAAAAGCAGAACAGCTCTCAGCAAGAGCCTATGAACATCAACATCAAAACCCCTGAATATACATGAGTATTTATATATCTGCATTTAAGTATATGTCCTGTATTTCCTGGAAGCCCCAAGATCACAGCAAAACTGTTACACGCTAATCCAGGCTCTCTGGGCATTCTGTTTTAATGGTTGTATGATATTACTGGTGTCTGTGAGAAAGATTTCTGTTCCACACCAAAAGTACATACATATCAACTCTGAGAAATGTCATTCCTCTTTATATCAAAGCATCTGGCTTCCTTTTGCAATAAAGGTGCTATGTAACGCAAGATATGACAATTTAAGCAATAAAAGTAGAAATCCTAATCTCTCCGTGCTGGGCACAAAGAGAAGTTCACTGAGGCATTGGTTTACTGCAGTTATCAAATTGTGATAATGCAGATGAAAAAGGAATGGAAATGGTAAAGTTATTAAACTAATTGTATCTGCAAGGATATTAATTTATCTCACTTGATTATTATTACCATGAAGCTCAAATGCAAATTCTGAAGTGTGAGTTAGATAGATGACTGAATTTAGTTAGGGGGAGGGGAAATATAGGATTAACAATGCCGCTTCTTCACTTTAATTTGGTAAAGAAAATCTTTCTTCTAAGTGATTCTTTGATATCTTTCTTGTTTTCTAGTCTTCTTGCTAGGAGTTTGTAGAGCTTCTACTTTAAAGGAGCCCATAAAGAGGACTAGTGTACACTATTTTGCTTTTTTGGACACGGTTATGTTTTCCTGACACTAAAATGTAATTCTGTGTTTCACTAGATGTTCATAAGCGTATGGAAATTAGCAGACATAGTGACCTCAAGAAGAAATGTGAATGATTCTTATTTTGCATACAAATAAACAATGTGATCTAATTAGTTTTAAAATATGTATTAGAAAACTGTGGTGCTAGTACATCCCCAAAACAATTAAAATGTGAAATATATGGCTTCTGGTTTATGTTTCCATTTCAGTGTATGGGATTCTTCCTTTACGCATCACCTTTCTTTAAAGAAAAAGGGTTGTGTTAAGTTTCTTATAATGTACATACTTCTTATACTGTACGTATTTAAAAGCCTATATCCAGGGGCTAGCACAATAAACCAGTGTATTCTGTCAGATTCGAAGTGACTTTTTGTCTTCTTTTAAAGGAGACAATATTCCAGCGTGTCACCGAAAGTATAAATTGTGGAACCAGAGATTGTTATCCTTATCTTGACTGAGGATATACCTATAATATGTACTACAGTTTCAAGTCACTTGCTGAGGGTAATTTAATCTCAGAAAGACTATTATATTAGAATGACTGTGGTGCTTCTGGTACCAAGTAGGCTTGTTCAGAGTACTGGGCTCTGGAGATATAACCAGACACTTTCAGCAGAGCCTTCAGTTATCTACTTAGATTCCCCATATTTTAATATTCTTGATGAAAGAGTAGAAGACAGGCTGGAAGTCAGCATTGGGGCATGCATTACGAGGTATAATCAACCTTTATTAAGTAATAAGAAATTCTTAAATTAAAAGAACTAAGTAACAAACCCACACAGCAAGAAACAAAACTGGAACTTCATTCTGTGAAGTAACTCTCCTAACCCAGTTTTACATTTGCTTCCTTTTATTCCCCGTCCTTATCACTTATCATCCCTGCAAAGTATTTATTTCCAGAAATTGTAATAACATAGGCACAGTCCACTGATATATCTCTTCATACTTGACTGAAATAACTTCAAATAATCTAGTTTTTGTTAGGAGTCTCTAAATGGAAAACACCTGCTATCATCACCCCAACACCTTCCAAAACCAGTCATCCTTAGAACTCAATCAAACAACAAAAAAAAAGTAACAGTAGAGATGATTTCCTATAAATTTGGGTCCTGCAGTTGAGTTCTACGGTATATTTTTGGGTATCAGGTGCTCATACTGCAATCTTCCTTGGGCCAAGAGAAGGACATTTTTTCTGTCTCCACCCAGCTATATATTTTAGAAAGTGTCTCAAAATTCATCTTTGACAGTACTATTTTTTTTCTCACACTGATTGAATAGGCTGAAAAAATCAGTAGTTGTAAGGAGGTGAGAGAAAGGAATAGTAAAACACACACGTAACCACATACATATTAATCTAGCAATTATTTCATTAGCTTGCTTTCTTCAGGAAACTAAGCTGAACCTGTTTGAAATTATTTCAAATAGTAGAAGAAAGAGAGGAATAAACACTAAGAAGTGTAGAGAGGTTTATTCATTTCAGATAAAAATCAGCCTTAAAGTCTAAAGTTTTAAGACTTAAGATCAAGTCTTAAAACCTCAGCCCTGCAAAATATTTAACATTCATTTTTAGGAAATGTGTTTAAGATCAACTACATGCTTAGAAGATTTGTTAAATTGCAGTTATATTTTGTGCTGAAAGTTAAGATTCAGATCTTACAAATTTAAAATAATAGCCAAGCCAAGGGTAGCCAAGGTTTATTATTACGGCTGTGTATAGCATGGTAATCAAATCTGTGGAAATGTTTGCAGCTGTACCCACAACACCCTTCTGAAAGGCTTCCTTTATTAAGCTGAGCTCTTAAACTAAGTGGATTGTTGCCTACCATGCACATACACAGAAAAAAAAGAGAGAATAGAAAGCAAAATATAATTTTGGCTGCCATATCCCTAAGTTAATAATCATTGTAGCAGTGCATGTTGAGTTTTAGTATTAAAATTAAGGGTTTGATAATACAGATTATAGTAAGACTCATGTGAACAAAGTAGCAGATATAGACAATCAAAGTGTCTATTGAGGCATGGAACTGCAATATAAAAGCAATAGGTGCAGAATGCAAGGCAGTGACAATACAAGTTTAAATTCATTTGACAGGTAAACTGTATCTGTTGAAACTTCTCAGGATGAAAGTGTATAAAATCTTATTCTCAGTACTGCAGCATATCCCATGACAGTAGTTTATTTATTTAGATGAAGACTGGAGAATGTGAGTAAATAAAGCAACCCCACACTATAAAAATTCATTGCAGGTAAAATCTTTCCCTGTATTTGTTGCTTGTGCACTTTCCATGAGTGTCTCATGCAATCTCCCTGCCCACTGTAGGAAAACAAGCTTTATAGAAAGGACAGGGCATATGCCTGTGAAGTGTATTTACCATTTAGAATGGTCAGTTGAACACATTCAGGGAAATTCACACTGGAAAGTGCTGAATCCTTAATCTTGGCTTTTACCATTTAATGCTCTTGGTTGAGTTTCTCAGATGTCTGTGAAGCATCACAGACTACTCAGTTATGCCATTTAAAAAATGGTGAGAGTTACTTGGCCAGCAGAACACATTCAGTCACATTGTGTGGCAACATATTTTGATACAAATATTTGTTTTTTACTAAGCACTTTTAACACAGTTTTTTGTCCAGTGACTATGGATCCCAAGCAGTCTGCAGTCTGTTTCAATCCATTTCACTGGACAAGAACCTTGAATCCTATTGTAGAGGGATCTGTTCTCCTCTCATTTGCATACAAATAAGTCTTATAAATTATCATTCCTGAAATATTTCAAATGGACATAACCAGCCATATTTTTGCATTTTTTAAGATGGCAAAACCTTTAAAGACCACAGTGTTAGTGATTATCAGTGCTTTGGACGTGAATATTTTGCCCCAAATCCACAACTACCCCTGATTTGATGGTGTCTGAAGCCTAAACAATCTCTTTAGCACTGGTATGTGGGGACCTGTCACTTCCAGGGAGCTTTGACTCAGACTCACATATAAGAATTACTATTGTTTCCTCTGCTTTGCAGTGAAAAGCTAGTGAAGATTCTGACTGTGCATTTTGTTTTTTAAAAAAAAAAAAATTCTCATTTTTGCTTTAACCTCTGTAATTGTGATAATAGCAATCTGAACTACCTTGCCCTTTTTATTGTTGAGTAATTTAATTTCAAAGCAACTCCTACTCTCAAATTCAGTAACTTTAGGGAAGAGGTGAAACAGAGAGGTCATTCAAAATACAGAGACTATCAAAAAGGCTTAAATAACCGAAATAACTGAATCATTAAGATTCTATAACCTCCTCTCCATGACAAAGATGGTAATGAGAAGAGGAAATAGCATACTATGCAATGTATTCATTGGGAAAATAGCTGTAATGAAACTTAAGCACAGGAAATAATACAAACGTATCTTGTTCTCATTATTCTGAAGATTGACATTTCTGTATCCCTTTCTTCCTGCCATTGTTACTCTTCCATGGAAATCAAACCACGCTTTCATCTTAGAAGTCACATTTGGTAAACATACCATACAAATGTATCACTGAATATTGTAAGGCCAGATATTCAGTCAATTTGTGAAGATTTTTTCTTTACCATTCATACAAATTGGAAAACAAATCTTATGCTCAAATCTAAATGCAATAGTTATCAATCATTACAACTATATTAAGATTTATTAAGTACAGAACAGCCTTTGGAAATGTCCCAAAAAAGTCTCTATATGCAACAAGGAATCAATTGCATTCCATTGTGACACAAAGTGAAATCCTGAGTTCTGAGGAGACTTGCATGCAGGTTATTACTCGTCATCCATAATAATCATGGATTTTCCATCTGCAATGCAAAATGAGTAAGACATTATGGGTAGTTCTATAGCTCACTCTCCTTGTTGGCCTTGATCTAACCTCTCAAAATGTCCTTTGATCATGAGCACAGAAGGGAGACTGGTATAGTGAGGCCCAGTAATCCTTACCTCATAAAATGTGATATGAACTCAATGTAGTGAGGCACATTGTAAATAACTTTTTCATATTTTTCATCTAAAAATCAATTCAATGAACCACAGGCATGCATTATCAAAGGATTCCTTGTGCAGAGGCACTAATCGATTGGAAGAAGATGCTACCTGTTACTCTTTACACCACCAATAATGATGTGATGCTTGACAGGTGGGGATTTCTGCTCTCTCCCCATCTGCCTTGCTTCTTTTAGCATAATTTCAGCACTCAGTGCCTAGTGGCCCCTGCATCAATAAACATCCCTATATTTCCAGTGTTACATCTTCACTTGACATAACAACAGAAGAATGTGTTCTTCTGAATACCCAGTTCTGTTTCAGATAGCTTTGGCAACTGCCAGCTGGAATAGGAAGAGACACTCTGATTTCAGTAGTTGACAGAAGTGGTACACAGAGAAAGCCAACCTGTGACAACCAAAAAGAACAGGACATTACAGAAAACCTTTATGTTAACACCAGAGCCCAAGGCCAAACATATCACTAAATAGAATTCAAACCTCACCCTTTCCTGCCCCCAGCTGTCACCAGACCTATCAGACCTGAACAGTTCCTAAGTTCATGTTTTTCTCCACTGATTCATAAGTGCTCCTTTATGTTGATAGTGCAGATGCTATAAATCACAGATCACATTGAATATATTCCAGAAAGAGAGGGGCAAAATGAGTGCAACTCAACACCCATCTACTTTATTGAAGACCAAACTATATGCAAACTTGGGAATCACTCCACAGGCAATCTCAGGTACCTAACGTACCAATCACGCACCTGAGACTTGAGATCCTTCATATAGACAGATCTCCCAGCTACCTCCATGCTTCAGCTCTGTCAACCATTGTACTACTCCAAGCAAGGACCTGTTAGACGAAGACAGGAGTGTGAATCAAGTGAAAAGACCTGGCTGCTCCTCATGGCTTCAGCTGTTCAGCTGTTCCTTCTTTTTTTTTTTCTATCCCATTGATGAAGTCTGCTCCCAGTAAAAAAGGGAGAGAAAAGGTGAAGAGGCGTAGAAGGACAACTTACAGTTTATAGTCTTATAGTGTAAAGTCTTGTCTTATATTGGAATACTCTTTTATCCCCATTTGAATTCATGGCCACCACTGCATACATTCATCTGTCTTCAGAAGATGCATGTGTCACCTTGCAGGTACATCTATGGATTTGGGGAGTTGGGGCAAGGGCAGAGGACTTGTCATGGACATTTTTCCTACTGAAATCAAGCATTTTGATCTGAATGACATAAAAAGGCTCTGTGACCCTGGTAAAACATGGACAGCTTGCTGCAGATCTCACATTATTTCCTTATTTTCTAAAATTTCAGTACAGCAAATTCCAGGGCAAGCTTGCCTAGAGAAGGATTTTAATGTGTACAGAAACTTCTTTCCAACACTTCACATGACATTACCAGGCACGTGACAAACTCTGCATGGAGTATTTAGGACACCTGACATCTACAGCATTCACATGCCTTTTCAATGACAGCTGCTGAGAAGAAATAGCATCCTCCAGCTGCACAACTTTATCCTTCCCTCACTTGTGAATTGAGATGTTTGGCTTTAAAGTGGCACTCTACACTGTACTCTTAAAACTGCAATTGTCACTTGATGAAAGGAAGCCAAATGCTCCATCAGTGACATCTGACAGCAAATAAATATCTCATCCTAAGGGCATAATGGGCAGGATGCAGCCATATCATTCTTTCCTCTTATTAAATCACACTGTCAGTGAGATTAACTATCAGATAATAGGCCCTTGGACTCCACAAAAATACACAAAAACAGAAGCATGGTAAAAAGGCAAGTGCATGCTCCTCCTCAGAACTGAGCACCATGACATTCCATGAATAAATTGATGTGATTACTCCTCTAAAGAAAGCCCAAGGAAAACATCTGGCACTAATGCAAGGGCAGGTACCCTATCACCTTAATCCTGGCCTTCACAGGGGTGTGAAACCATAGGGGTAGAAAGAAACAGCAGTTCCTCACTATCTGCATTCACTTGCAGGATACATTTTAAAGTATAATACAATATATGCACAAGAATTGCCAGACAGTTAAACAAGGATGAAAAGCATGACCAGATGAACAAAAAGTCTGAGTTTGTTCGTTCTTTCTTCCCACAGCTGCTGTCAGGCCACAATCTCCTTCTCCAGTCTAATTAGCAGGCCAAATTAAGTCCTTATGTTACTCTGTTCAGCAGAGTTTGCACATGGCATACATTTGCACTAATGTGCTATGGTAGAGATTTTTAAGCAGCTCTCTGGTAGTATTTAGATGTTGAGGAATCTGATTTCAAAAAGGGCTGAGTGTTCTAACACCCAGATATTTTCTCTGTATAAGGAAACTAAGACACCAAAGCCAATTCAGAGTGAATCAACTAATTAAAACTCTAGAGGGGGCAGATCCACTGTAGCCGCTGTATCAGGCCTACCAGGCACACATACTCTACAGTATCTTCAATGACACTATTCACCAGTGATTAGGAACCTTAAATGTGCCCACAGAAGTCAAAGATTTGTAGCCTTTATGTATGCTGTATCTAGACACAATGACCCAGAGTTATTTACCACATTTCTTCTATCTAATATACATAAAATGATGCTGCTAATAACAATTAATTATCAGATTAAATACTGATAATAGATTTTTGTTACTTCTTAATCTTTCCTGCATTTACTCTTACAATACTATTTTCAAATTATAGCCCAACTCCAAAGGAACCACATGGGACTAGAAAAAAGATGCCCTCTTGAATACAAACATCTGCAAGGCCAAGGACAGGACTCGCTTGTCTTACCCCACTTGATCAAAGAGGAGCAACTTAGTTGGGAGACCCACACTGTCTCAAAGACTATCTATGTCCCTGCTACATCCTCCCTAGAGAAAGGCTGACAATGTCTCGTTTTCAGTATAAGTACGAGAAAACGTGAGTTAGCAGAATCCTTCTACTTTCATCTATCCTCACTTAGAAGAATAGGAGGAAGGGATTCTTACTGTGAAAAGCCTCCTTAACTTTATTTGGTGATCCAGCTTGGATCAATAAGACACCCTGCTTCTGTTCCTTGCACAAGAAAGGACAAATACTGGGTTGTGTGGGGTAAGTGATGAGTGGATTTGGGCTTTCCCAGGGAGATGTCTAGAGCAGACCTGAAACTAGAAGTAACTCATATGCAGGGTGAGGAAGGAGAGGAGACTTATCAGTGCCCTTATTTCTGAATGCACAGTAAGCCTGGACCCCAGTGTCCCAGTCAAAAGCAGCATGTAAGTTATCTTAACTGACCCCAGTTTGTTTACAAAGTATTTTATTCTAGAACATGCATCCTGTGAATCCCCTTGGTAACTAGCTAACAGCCAGCAAAATATTCTCTGGCAAATTCCCATTAAAATTGACATAATGTTTCAACACCAAAGAGGCTTTATCTCTAGTTTGTAGTCCCAATTTTTTTAAGCAACCTGCAGTACCAGATAAACTTTTAAAATCTATTCATTAATTGATGTTTCTTTTATTCAGAAAAAATGACAACAAATAAATGTTGGGGAAATAAAAGGAAACCACTTTGGTATTTTCAGTGGTGCTATTAACAAGACAAAGAGAAGATAAATTTTCAGCATTCTTGGCCAGAATATAAAGTCATCCATTTTGCCAGAGAAATGATTTGGGTATAGAGAGCTTCATTACCAAAGGTCTCAGCAGCTCTTGTCTGTATCCTCCCCAACAGCATCCTGGATGTCACAATCACTTCCTGGGAAAGTAATTTTGATCTTCCTCAGAAAGCTATTAAAAGTAACCTGAATTTTACAGATACAACACTTTAACCTGTGAATTTTAAAAAGCCAGTAGCCCTTCTTAATTATTCAATGAAGATTCAGCACTGGGTATTAGCTCTGGGGCAGAGCCATATGTCAAGATATGTCTACTGAAGGATGAACAGTAATGTCTGTTGCCACCTTAGGAGATAGGCTTGACCCAGGCAATACTTTGTTAATAGTTTGCAGAGTGGGAGGATTTTAAATATCCATCATTTTTAATTATTCATTCGTGTTTTAATGGGGATCCAGGTTCACTTCACATCCTTGGGCCACTGCAGACATTTTACCCCCTTGAGTTAATCCTGTGTTCATTCCAAAATGAATATTCATACCATTCAAATGCTATTTTTAATTAACTACACCAGCAGCATTATCATTATTGCACCTGAAAGATCTAAAGTGAGATTGGAGAAATGCTGTCACAATAGAATTTGCTAAATTCTGCTCACATTCCCTTCTAAGGCTGATCACCTTTAAAGTATGAGAATAAACTGTTGGATAATATAAAACAGATCTAATTAAGATAATGAACTGGAGATTATGAACATTGTTACTCTGTGTCTGAAGAATTTTAATATTAGTCTAACAGAAGGTTAAGGATTTACAAAAGCGAAGATACAGAAATATACAATGAGAGGTTTTTGGACAAAGCTTGAGATTTGGCACTTAAAATGTATAAATACAAGGGATAAAGTGAAATAAAGCAGCACATTTCAGGAAACACAAATCATAAATGCTTTTAATTAATTCCTTAATACTTGCAGAGGACACAGGATGAGAGAGTCCTCCTTACAAAGTGAGCAATAAGAAAGCAGGCAGGGAAACATCCTGAAAAGCTGAGAGGTACTTATAAGGTTATACTGCGTAGAGTTTTATCCTAGCTTCATCTGATATGGCTATTATGGCCTTGGATGAATTTTTCTTGAGGGAGCAGCCTAATTAGCTTGCCAGTAGCAGCAAGCAGAGGAAGGGAAAGGGAGGGAGGCAAGCAGAGAGGACGGAGTTAAATGAGCTGTTAGGTGAAATAGAGTTGATATCAATAAGACCTACTGTTCTTTTTCTGTGAAGTTTCATCTTCCAAAACAAGGCAGCAGATAGACAAATGTTTGAGGGTGAAACTAGAACTTTACAATTTTCTGTAATCGATAGCGGATTGTCAAAAATCATCCTTCTCACATTTGCAGAGGTACATTCTTCAAAGCAAGTGCCTGGGAACTGCTGCCTTGGAATGATACCCCCAGATAATTCACTATAATTATCCTGCTACAGATAAAGCTTTGCTCCAGAAAGACTCATTTTTACCCTTCTAGAATAGAAATATAGTTTACTAGCATATTCACTGAGGAGTAAGTAAAATCAGGCCAGGCTGAGCTGACTCAGCGCTCCACACTGAGGGCACACCAACCTCCTCTGGCAAGAGGGGACATTGGGAAACCTGAAGTCTTGAGGGCTAAGTCAACACAGAGGCATGACTACAGTTCAGGTATGCATAACCTGTACATCACCAGCAATGACAGCAGCGTGTCTGCAGCAGTGCTGCTTCTCTCAGATTTTTTGCACTGCCTTGCCTAAAACTGTAGGCAAGTGCTGAGCTGTGAAGCCTCAGCTGCTGTAGTGGGGCTGCTCCTCATACCAGAGCCAGTGAGTGTAATGACCCAGGTCCTGCAAGCCAGAGACCTCATGGTGCAAGGAGTAGCACAGCTCCTAGAGATGATCTGCTCTGTGCTGCATCCTGTTACTGTATACTAACAGGTCCTTTGCTGTGCCCAGTACTTGTGGGAGTATAAACATGCCAAAACGTCCGTGGTAGTATTCTGACACACCACAGACTCCTTCACAGAGCTAAGATAGCATGGCTAGAGACAACAGGAGGCACTGGACCCTGCACTCAGGGGAGTGCAGAGTCTATAAAGGAGGCTAGTCACTGGACATGGCTGGGGAAAGCGGGTGACAGTCAGCCCAAAGCACCATTTCATGTTGAGTTGCCATAGTGATACAACATAAGGACAATGGAATCAAATTTTGCCTGATTAAAGACAAGATTTAGCTTAGAAAACATCCTTTGACAGAAAGAAGTACCTGAGAATAAAATGACAGTAATCTCACTTCTGGTTCATTTCTACTGCTGCAAACAGGAAGCCATGGACAATATGCAATGGCTCCAACATTCATTTCCAAGAGAACAATTCTCAGTGTTGCTTCCTGTCCAATTTTCATCTTGTTTCATACACAGAGGTTGTACTATAGATAAGCCTAATTGTCACTGGCTTCGCTGAAATAGCAGCACAACTTCTCAGTACTTAGGAACATCCACTTTCCTTGGAAAAATAGCTATCTATGGGTCTGGAGACTGAGAAATTCAATTTTTGTTGAGCTCTCCTTCAGATTATTCCATTAAAAAAAAACCCAAACAATGGCTTTTTCCCCCTAGAGCAGCAAAGACATAATATCCATAATGTCTTCTCTGCAAAGAGTAAAGCCTGTTTGTGAAGTAGACAGGTAATGCCTGGAGGCTTGTTCAGCACTTGGGGTAAGCAAGAAAATAAGGACATAACCAGTCTCACTGCTTATACACTGAACACCAAGCACATTGCTTTTATCCTCACTTCTCTCTTATTAGCACAGCTTTAAAAATAATTCCAAATGAAAACATTTGGCTGCAAATACTCATTCCCCCCAAGGAAGGGGTAAGAGAATGCACATACACCAGCTGTTCCTTGTGCTGCTCCGTGCTCTACTGCATGTCACTGGTGCTTTGGTCATGAGCACAGTACAAAACCTCAAAAGAATAAACTGGAAACCAAAAACTGTCCTAATATCACTGAGAAAAGCCTGAAAAAATCAGAACAAGAGCACTGAAGCAATTACTTATAGGTCTGCAATCTGCGTATTATGCACCAGCTCACCAGCAGAAGACAAATTAAATGAGGAGTCATTTTCACTCCTTGAATCTTAGACTCTTAGGGTGTGTCTTGAAAAAAAACAGACAACTTTAAGGGTGGGAAAGCCTGATCTTTTAGAAAAATCTGGTTTATCTGAATGACTTGTACTGACCAAACTTACAGTGCACTGCAATCATCTGTTAATATTGCCCTGATTTGTCCACATGAGATATGGCATTCAACACAAGCCACTGTGATTATGTGGGGTTGAAACAATATGGTGTTTGGATAATGAGCAAGGCAGACAGTCAGTGAGAAGACAAGGCACATCCTTGTAAACACTTGGGTGATAGGAGGTTCCCTAGCCCTAGGGGGACTGTCTCATCCTGCCAGTGAGCTCACACATTGTCTTCCATGAACTCAGGAGTTAAAGTAATTCTGAACACATAAAAAGTTAATAAATATATCTTTACCAGGAAAAGAAAGCTAGAAATATGTAGGTAAGTTTACCAGACATTGTCTGCTGGTAGGGCTTGAAGAAGGTAGGTCTGCCTCCCTTTGGTAAAAGGAATCATTATTTCAGGAAGACTAAGTGCCTTGACTTAAAACCTTTTCCACTAACTACTGTATTCTCACTGCTACTGTGTATTAGAAGTGATCTAGTCACTAAACAGTCTAGTCACTGTCCACTGGAGATGGCAACTTAGTCAAAGTGCAGGATGGTCCCTTGATTTCATTCCAAGAATTAAAGGTACAAAAAATTAAAACATTGAATGTGAGAAGAAAACATGGATAAAGTTGGCCATCCACAGTGCTACAGGCTAGTGAAAAATCTTAGCAAGGAAAGATGCAAAATAATCTTGCTTTCCTGTATGATAGTTCAGATTATTTTTCAGAAGGGTAATATAATTAACCTTTGACCATTTTTAGTGTAGCTCATAATCATGAGATAATGATGAGACAGCACTTGTCATTTCTGATTTGCAGAGCTGAAATAGTTTTACCAGTATTTACAGATTCTCCCATTCTGCGCAGGAATTGTCAGGATTAAAAAAAAAAATGAAAATAAAAATAATAATTAAAAAAAACCAAACAAACAAGAAAAACAAACACCAAAAAAAAACAACCCCAAAGTGGTCTTAGTTCACATAGATACTAGCTTACTTTTTGAATATTTTCTCCATCCTCTGGGAAGACAAACAGGACAGAGAGACAGAGAGGATAAAGACATCTTCATAGATGGAGATCCAAGGCCTATCTGCAGTGTCACTTCGAAAAATTATTTCTTCTGATTTAACTGAAAATGAATGAGATTAGTTGTTGTGAGATCACAATCTCAACTCCAAAATTGTTGTATTACAATTATTTCTCTTTTGCTGTCAGTGTTCATTGTCTTTTCAACACCATTCGACTTCATGGATACATGAATTTATAAATATTTTCCTTCCTCAACATCTAAATCAGTAGTTCTGAATACTGTTTTACTCTCTGTTATCCCTCCAACTTTTTTTGCCCTCAAAAATCATATTTCTATCCCACTCATATGCATAGAGATGAAAAGACTGAGAGATAGAAGCTCATTCAAGTCTCAATATCTGTCTTATATCCAATGTACCATACATTAATGGAGCATTAAAGCTTTTGAGTTAAATCAAGGAAAAAAAATCAGTTTTGATAATAAAGGCTGCTATAATACACCAATTGCAATTTTAAAGGCTGCATGAATAGGACATATGATTTGTATAACAATGTGAGTATTGACAAATACTTAATAACTGCAAAAGTGTAACATTTAACATCATAGCCATATTCTTGTTAAAAAGTGAAGAGGAACAGACATGTCATCAGGTCAAGGACAAATCCTGATTTTTTTCACTACCGGTATAATGATCTTTAATTAGTTTTTACACAAGCAAACTTCAGGTGTTGAAATGTACTACTTTACAAAAGTTTTACAGGCCTTTGGTATTGTGCTGTTCTGCTTAAAGTAAGCAAACTTATGAAATAGACATTTGGTAAAAAGACCAAAAATTGTCCCAGCAGGAAGCAGCTAAAAGACTATGTAACTCTCTTATCACTCCTTTGGCTCAGCAGCTGCCAAGATGCCCAAAATTACCAGGATTATGAGATGCAACTTCGGCTTGGCACAAGGAGCATGGGAAGGGAAATGTTAGCATCCTGTCAAGAGCAGAGAGCTCTTAAGGGAAAATTTCCAGAAGTCTGGACTTAACATTGCCACTGCAGTGACGTTTATGGGAGGTGTTCTCACAACCATAAGTTGCTGGCCCACTGTTCCTTCTACTCCCAGAAAGTAAAATGATCTAATATAAAGCCAGGTGTTGCGGTTTTGAATTATTTGTCCTAATTATTTGCTTTCCAGCACTAATAGGAATGCCCAGAAATGTGGATTTGATAAGCCCCGTTCCTAACATCCTTTCTCAAGGTCGTGTTTAAGGAGCATGTTACAGTTTGGAGCAGGGACAAGAAGAACAGCATTATGGCTATTTCAGCCAAGACATTTCTATTTCATGTAATCCTATTTCACATCCCCATAGGACACTGCAGAGGAACCACAGTTTGAGCTGAACAGATTATGCTAGAGCTTTCACCAGACCCCAGGGCAATTCAAGGTTACAGGAGCACAAAAGTATCTTGAAGCTACTTTAGCCTACTTTCCTTCTGGGTTGACATTTCTGTCCCGAGTTCCTAGCCTGCTTCACACTGCAAGAACTGGGTATCCTTGCTCTGTATGATTCCTTGCAATGGGCACTACAATTTCAGCGCTATAAGATCATGTCAGCTCCAGATGCTCACATACCAGTAACAATAACTCACTGTGGTTCTCACCACCCTAGGTACATATGTCCAGTAGCTCTCCACTTTAGGAGTCACAGACATCCAGGCTAGCAGCATGTATCAGGTAAGGAACAGAAATTCTTTGCCAGAAAATACTAATCAACATGGTGAGTCTGTCAGGTGCCCTGTAACAGCACTGTTCAGCAATAGCAGAAGATGAACTTGGCAGGATTTTTGCACAGCACCAACACAACTGGCTTCATTCTTACCTTCTTTTCTTTCACAGCCTCTACAGCATCCGCCTGCACCACTACTGTTCCCTCACCTTGGCAAGCTGTCACAGAAAAGTACACAGATTAGGAATTCTACGGAGGGGCCCATATTTTGTATCTAGAAATAGGTTTAAATCTTCACACATTCTAACACACACTTCTAACAAAAAAAAATCTCACATTTCACTTTCATCTCAGATTCCCTGCCAGAAAAATGTAAGTTTCATGTAGTACCCACGTCCTGGACTCCTGAGCTCTAGAACAGCAGGACCCTTGAGACCACTTACTTGGTCCTACTTTATCCTGACAGTAGGATCTGTGAACCTCAAATGGAAGATGAGGCAGGAATAAAACCAGCAAAAATAACGCTGCCTGTCGGGTCTGCCTGTCACAGATAGGAGCTTCTTTGACACCGCTGCAGAGCTAACAAACAGAAGGGATATTCATGGCATGCACACACTTCTCAGGCCCTCCCCCTGCCACTGCACCTCTCCTCTCTTTGAAAAGCCAGAGCTCTTTGCATTTCTACTGCATGCACAACTTCAATAATACTCACTTTCTTTTCTTCCAAATTGCTATTTTGCAGATTCTTAATAACCCCTTATTTAACCAAAAAGTGCAGTTACATATATGCTAATAAGAAGAGCATAATGTTAGCTCAAGGACTGGGAAGTACAGCCCTGCAATGAAGCACTTCGGCAAAGTACCTCAGTATTCACATGGGCAGGTGAAATATATACTCGAGGACAGAATAATAACAAAGTCATATTCACATGCAAGGACATCTGAGCATACATGGCGTATAATAAATTCATGTTGAAACATCTGAACAGAGTGCCTCTGCATAAAATCCTATGAAGGGATTAAGCTGAAGGAGTCATGCGGCAGTGACTCAATAAGGAAGATAAAGCACAGTCATTTAGGCCCCAGTTTCCCCCAAACCTTAGCTTCAGCTGCTCAGCCTTCATTTACATTACCACATCTTGTGCTTCAGCTATTAACAGCATACTACATTGTGACTGGCCTTTTGTGGGGACACAAAAAAATGAGTGGCCACAAGGAAACCTTTGTGCCTCTTCCATGGTTGCATAGGAGAGCCAGTCCTTGCAGTCCACAGCTGTATAGAGAGTTTCAGAGTTAATAATACCAGCAGCAGAACACTTTTCAAAGGAAAGTGCAGCAGAAGGGAGGGCAGTTAAGGCTCTCTTCTCTTTCTCTCACATTAGCTACCAAACTAAACAGAGGGAGTTTATGCTATACCCCCACAAAGGAGACATACAAACTACTTGTCATTGAAGAAATCCTTTCCATGACACTGGGACTTTCCATCTGCCCTTGAGAGCTGACAGACACAGAGCTTTCAGGAATTAGCAGTGCTGCAGTGCACCTGCAGTTCCCCCATGATTTTGCTGTGCCCTTGCTAGTGTCGGGAGAATAGGCATCACACAGGATTTATGCGTGTCCTACTGCTGGATTAATTTATGGTATTTTAAAGCACTGGCCATATGCATGATGCTTAATAAGACTTAAGTTCTGCCTGGAAGAGACTGCTACATATTCATTCATTCTCTGCTGCAAAAAATTGCAAACGGTATTTAAAAAGGAATATAAAAAGCCTTATTCACCCTTGAATCAGAATCATCAGCATGCCTAACTTGCCAATTTATGCCACTGAATTAGTCCTAAATGTCAAACTTTATTAATGAGCAGTCTGGGAAGTCAGAATTGGAAGCCCCAATTCTGCGCATGTTTTTACAAAAGATATGCTTACATTTTGTAATACGAGGTATAAGCACTATATAAGAATTGTTCACAAGCCTGCAGAAAAAGAGGACAAAATGAGAAATATGGAAGGATACCATAAAATCAAAACTCTCCTGATGCAGAGAGGATTAAAAAGACTATTTGAAATAAAGCAAGATGTGTCCCACATGAAAACACATTTGCATCTGAGTGAAAGAGCCGGCAGGTGTCAGCCTTGCTTTATGCAACCAGCCTCTCCCCGGCTTGCACGCAAATTCTTGCAAATTTGTTTGATCTGATTATTAATATTGACAGTAATTTTCTTGTGAGGAGTAACAGTTACACAAGTTAACCGTGTTATCAAAGAAGACTATATCCAGCAATATTTATATAGGTTAAAATGTTGAAACAGCTGTTACCATAGCAACTGCTGCATCAATGCTCTGTAGCTAGGGGAGTTAGAACACTGGAACAACTTCTTGATGAGAAATCCAATTAATATGTCAGTATTTGTAGGCAGAGCTAAATAGCAATTCGTCTGATCTGCCAGTTACATTTTACATGCAATGTTCTTCTGAACAAGGGAAATGGTGTCCATAATACCTTTATGGTTTCTCCACAGTTATTTTACGCCTGTTTTCAAGGCATTCATGCAAGAAATGCATTTATTTTCCTCATACCAAATTCAAACTGGTGAAATGATGTGTAGGCTTTCATTCAGCATATCCACATCACACAGGTAATATTTTGCAATGCCAGGGATCACTCTACTGTGTCACAACATGCAAACAAAATATGGTGTTTCCTTCATTAAAAATGCATGGAATAAAACTTTCAAGATATGGCTTTATAAAGACAAACTCCTGTAACACATTCTATATATTAAGTGGGGAAAATCTCAGTCCTTGTGCAATTTATTTTCCAAAAGGCTCCCTATCTCTTGCTACACTCCAATTTCCACAGCAGTCTGAATTCCCAGGGATGCTGTCAGTCACTCTGATGGGTGCAGTACCCAATCCTGTTTATTTCTGATGTTCTTTTCTGATTAACTTTTAAACCCACTCCCCACTGCCCCAGAAGAGTCTAACCTGTAAGGAACAGAGTAAATGTGTCTATGGAAGACTCCTAACTCTGTATTCTTATCTGTTTTAAGTCTTGCCATAATTTCATGTAGGGACTTATAGTCATTTTCTGTGAGATCCCAAATAACATTTTGGCTTCTTCTCCTATGTAAGTGAACTTTGGATACCATACCTTAAAACCCTTTCATCTGCTTCAACCACAAAAACCTTCAAATGTTAGTCAATAAGCAAGACATCTTGTTTCCATTTGAAAAAGAAATGTCATACATGGCTCAGATTATTTCCATGGTCTCGTGCCTTTTTATCACAAATACATACAAAGAACATAGATAAATTTCCCACAATATAGTATCAAAGGCTTCCCACTTAAAAAAAAAAAATCAGTTCTGATCTGTAATCACCTAATCAGCTGCTCAAAAGAAGCTTCCCTCTCTCTCATAGGACTTCCACCCAGGACTGCATTCACAATTTCCTTTGCTCTCTAGTTATTTTCCATTCCTATTTATCTTTAGGCAGACAACTGCACCAAAGCGACGCATCAGTTCCTGAATTTGTGGTCAATTTTGAGGCATGTCCCTTTCGCTGCCCAGCTAAAAATCTGCTTGGGTCTTGTGCAGACTAACTCTAGTTTCCACTGCTCTATCATTAAAAAAAAAGGGAAATTCAATAACTTCTTCTTTTAGAATGAAGCAGAAGTAATGCAGTAATACACACCCAGCAACAGTTTTGAGGTCAGCCAACAAGTACCATCATCAAGCAGAGCAATACCCTGTGGCACACAGAATATAGTCAAACTAGAGGTTCACAGTAATCAACATGATGCTTGATACTGTCATGAGTAAATCAACATCAGCATAAGACCTCTGAAGCTTGTTTTTCTTTGACCGTGTGTTTTAACGCCTCTTTATTACTGCTGTTCTGCAAATTTGGAAGGCTTTCTGCATAACCATGAGCATTAAACACAGCCTTTAAAACTGGTCTGTTAAAATTTGGTTGGTGGACATTGCAGTTAGGTGGGATCAAGAGGTATTTAAGAGACAGATTAGACTAACAAACAAGCCACTAGACTGAGCCTCACTGTCTGCAGCTTGACAGATTTTACTTCTGTTTTCAGTTTTCTCACATATGCATGATGGACCACAGAGATGTCACCTCCTTTCACTACAATTCTGCTCATTTTCTGCTATCCTTTTTCTGTATTGCCTGCTAAGATTATTCAGAGACAGAGACAGCCTTCCATTTTATTTACACCATGTGTACAAAGAAGAAACCATAAATTTCCAGGATGTTTGAGTGCTTAAGCAATGCAGTTATTCTGCTAACAGTTACAACTGCATTATTAAGAAATCATACCATGGCAAATGTCAACTCACTGAAAATAGCTTTACAATTCTGGTCATATAAGCAAGGCCATCCATCTCATGCTTTATTGATTCATCAATTTTTTTTTTTTTTACAATGATATATTAACATTTCCTGAAATCAGACAATTTTTGTCCAAGTTTCCTTTTCAATTCTCTTCATGTAATTAAAGAACTGTGCAGAAAGAACATTTTGATTAATTTTTAAAGAAATCATTTCAAAGTCTAGTCATCTTGGGATTTCATGCAGGAAAATGATGTTTGTACATCCGAATGCAATAAAGGAGTTAATTACTTGTCATACTTTAACATCAATGAAGTTTCACCACATCTACATGTACGGACCTTAGAAGTGAAAAGTTTATTTCAGTGACACAAATGTACACAGGTTTCTTAATATGCAGGTTATTACAAACACATGTAATTTAATTTGGATTTGTACATGATACAAGACCAGAGTAGAAGAAAGCTCAATCAACTCAAACAGGCAATACATACTTTTCCATCATGATGGCAACCGTACTACTGAATTAGATGATTAATGTACAAATTGTAACTACTCTTTGGACATATTTACACCATGCATTCTGAAGACCAAACACAGAAGCAGCAGCATAGCTAAGTACTGGAGTAGCATCAAAAATGCTGCCTCTGTGTTAACTTCTTTTATCAGCATGGAAGCAAGGCCATGACTCCAGGATGACAGCACAGTCAGTCATCACTAAACACCTCTCAGCTCGGTGCACAATACAGAGTCTGCACACAAGCACAGGCCAGTATGAGACTGTAAATTTCTAGTAAGCTCCACTCTGCTTTCTAGACATACCCAAAGAAACTGTTTTTTTCTGGGCTATGGAGTACCAACTTAACAAACGGGAACTGACAACTGCTAGCACCTCCTTCTGTTTACCAAAAGAGAAACCCAAGTCACTGTCTTACACTCACTTGCTCTCATCAGCTGAAAATGTTCAACATAAGTCAACACAGAAGGTCTGGTGAAATTCAGGCACCTGCTAATAGGAGTCTTCAACCAGCTGCTTAGATATTTTTGCTACGACATTTCAGGCAAAAGAACTTTCATAATCTGCTGCCATTTCCTGTGCTGTAAGTATGAATCTTGTATCTTGACGCAAGCTACTGCTATAGCTCTCTCTTCATTTCTTTTAATTAGATGTTTTTCAAGATTTAGCTTGCAGAAATATGCCAGTATCTATGGATTGCATTTTTCAGCTTGTGTAAAATTATGTAGGTATGGAGCTTTATTAATGGCTCAAATTGCAGAAAATCTTAGATTTGTCCTGGGACTTGGTTACTTAACTGTCCTTTGTGTCTTTGAAAATATCCTGTGAGGCCCCATGTTTACTTTTCTAATTATTTAAAAGAGTTTGGACCTGAGCCAACACAGTTCATTAAGAGGCACTCAACCAGGTTCTGCATGTAAATTTCAAATGAATTTCAAATGTCTTTATAAACCTAAGGCTAGCAAAAGCAAAGGCAATGTTTGGAAATCAGGTTTCTTTTGGCCCAGTCACAACGTCCTCTGACTTAAAGAATTCCAACAAGAAATGGAACACAGCTAAATGTTATTATAATGTTATTATTTTCCATTTTCTCTGTGTGGTACTATGCATATGAGAATCCAAAGCATTGTACTAAAATCCATATTCCTCTATGACTCTGCAGTCAATCGAAAAAATATATGGGTCTTACATTTAGGAAACACAGTTATGATTAATGATGTCCAGAGAAGGTGATGAGGAAGTTTAAGGAATTTAAGCAAAGCAGATGAATGGGTACTCTTACAATACAATGTTAATAAAGCTAATAGAGGCAAAGTGACTTTTATGGCAAGGGGGAAAAGGGCGAGCTTCTGTTTAATGTACACCTCTTCTCACAAAAACAAACTAGCAGGTGATATGAGGAAAGGTCTAGAGAAAATCACCAAATATATCAGAAGCTGTTAGATAAGCCATAGAAAAGAGTCCTCTCTCTGCACTGGGTGTGCATCTGATCATACATACTGTCTCAAGAACAGCACTGTAGAATCACAGGAAATTCAGAGAAGAATGAAAGAAATTAAAGAGAGGAGTTTTATAGAGGGAGACTGAAAAGAACGATATTGTTTTTCTTAGAAAGGAAACGAGAAAGAGTTACAGTAAAGACACTTCTACCTCCTAGTAATTCTAACCATGTCTACACACTATTGATATGAGGGTTATAATGATCAACATGAGTATCAAACAGGTAGAAGTAAGAAAATTTCATGGTTATAGTCTTATATCAAGGGGCTGAGAATCAGGCTGAGATCTATATGTGATCTGCAACTAGTTCCTGTAGAATGCTTTATACTTTCCCCTAGTGCTGGTCACAGTTAGACAAAGGACAGCATACAAACTACTGGTTTAATCCCGTAGTACAATTTCTTTGCTCTTTTAGCCGATGGACACTGGTCTGTGAAAATGTGAAAATGGGTATATTTCTAAGGCTATGAACTGGAGCTGTTAAAATGAGGAAATGGCAGTTAACAACATTACTCAAGTCTAACAAACATTCATTGGTGAAAAACAGAACTTAAAAGTCATTCATAATGCATCCTGCTTCCCTGTTCAGTGCACTAATTCCTTTTAGTTCTTTATCTCCAAAATGCCTTGGATAAAACCTGCAGGTACTAAAAATAACAGCATTAGCTCATCACCACACTCTGGTCAATGAGTTGAGTAATGCAGACCTTATGAAAATGTACATTTAGAACCCTTTCAGATGAGCTGCATAACACAAGCCATTAAACACAATTCTATTGATCTAATTTCATTATTTTCAGCAGACTGGAGTTTAGAAGTTATGTGCTCCACTTGTTAATAACAATCACAGGAAAGAATGGCTGTAATTGATTAAATCGTAGTTGAAGACACCTAAGATGAGATGTTTGTCATTATAGATGAAGGTTTATTATAATGTAAGTCTGTGTTAATGCAAAATACTCACAGCCTACTTCTTTTTCAAAGAGCCAATATGCAGAAAATGCAACAATTCTTCCAAGCTGATACGCTATTGCTTTCTAGTGGTAGGTTTAGAGAACGGTGTCTTTCTGGAAAAGTATAAGAGATAAG
This sequence comes from Psilopsiagon aymara, assembly GCA_024733675.1. NCBI lineage: Eukaryota > Metazoa > Chordata > Aves > Psittaciformes > Psittacidae > Psilopsiagon > Psilopsiagon aymara. Next base: position 30,041 of record JANRGW010028561.1, read on the forward strand.
TTTAATCAAGGCCAGAATAGTAAGGTCACATTCGCATGCCAAAATAGAAAGGAACACTTTTATATGTTTCCATTTTTTCCAGAAAAGGTGAAGAGAAGTAGCCATACAAAGCAATTATTTCCTTACCACAAACAATTATTTCTTCTTGGCAACAGGGCTTCATGGAGTTTCCTTCTACAGACACAGAAGTTAATTTATTTGGGAAAAATGCAAATTTGGGTTCAAGCAAATCCTTGCAAATATGCAGGCTGTAATGCCATAACAGAGCACCTAATCTTGCCTCCCATCCATGCCAAATATGATTTCTTTCAATCAGTTTCTACTGAATTTGCATATAAGCTTCATGAAAGAAAGACCTACTGCTCTCTTTGTGATTCTCCATATAACAGCCACACTTGCCACACACATTAGGGATCACTGAATGTCTTCTAATATGTTGTTGTTTGATTATTCTAGCTTCATGGGTCAAATTCTGGCATCAGATAGAAATACATACCTGAAACAATTAAGTCCATTCATTTCACATTTATAGCAATGTAAGAGAAGAATTTGGTTTCTATGTGATGAAAGAGGAAGCAAGTAGCAGTGTTTGCACATTTCTACCACACTGAAATATATATATTATGATAAGGTTTATTCTGTGCTTATGAGGATCACAATATAAGGCAAATTGCTGCTATTTTCTCCAAAGCCTGTACTCCGTTGACATGATTGTACCATTAGAAGTAAAATCCAGGCATGACTTAAGTTGGTGGAAAGACATCTATGTTAGTGCTCTTTGGAAACCCGTCCATGAAATCTGACTGCATCTGGGTGCAGCCAGACCTTTTAGGACGCATTGTGTGGAAGGTGTTCTGCTTCATGTCTCGGGTGCCAGGCAGGCCATAGTGGTGTTCAGAGATTTGAACTATACCACCGATTAATAGTTCTATTAAACAGGAAAAAATATTCCTACATTAGGGCACTTCGTCATAATTAAGTCATACTGCAGAATTGGTAATAGCCATTTCCTGTATAATATGTGTTCCAAGCTAAGTCTATGTATATGCATCCAGTAGTTCAGATAGATGCATGTTGGACAGCACATCAGCCCCTTTCTTTGCCCTCAAGTGTATCAGCTGTTTCCTCCAACTTGGTGGCAGCCATGAACTTGCTGAGGGTGTTCCACCTCATCATTCCAATGAAGACTACACTAGTGGCTACCTGAACTTTAAACCACTGACTCTTTAAGCCTACTGATTAAGTCAGTTTTCCAGCCGCCTTGTAATCTATCTGTCTCTCTAATTTCACTATAAGGATGCTATGGAAGACTTTGATACAAGCTTACAACATATAAAGGCATACAACATGCACTGCTCTCTCCCAGTTACTAACAGGGCCAGGTATTTAATCACAGAAAGCTATAAAATTTCTCAGAGATGATTCATTCTTGGTACATCTATGGTGGTTGTTCGTACTTACATTCTTTTCCTTTAAGTGCCTGGACATGGCATCCAGCAAGATTTGCTCCACAATCATCCTAGAGAGAGGTTGAGCAGGCTGCACCTCCCTGATCACCTCTATGGCCCTTCTTAAACACAGATGTGATGTTCGCCTTTTCCCAGCTATCAGAGATATCCTCCAGTCATCACAGCTTCTCCATGACACCAGCCAGCATCCCATCCTGTCCAATGAACTTGTGTATGTTCAGCATGCCTAAGTAGTCCTTAACTTATCCTTTCTCTACAAGGGCTAGCATTCCCCTCCCCAGAATTCTGCCTCAAGTAACAGGTACTGGAGATCTGCAAGCAGATCTTCCAACAAATAACACTAAAGATACTTATGATTGTACACATACTTCTGTAGCTCTCAGAAAAGGTATATAAAGGTACCTATAAAGCCAATAGGAAAGGAGGAGGTTTAAAACTGGTTTTGTTTGTTGGGGTTTTTTTAATTTGCCATATTTTGTAGTGCGTGTTTAGTACGGCTAAATAGCTCAATGTCGTTCACATACTCAAATATTTGGTTCTGCATTGTTTTTCCTGGTTCAAAAGAGAAATGATAACCCGAGAGATGAGGTTATAGGCATCATAAATGGATCTTGGTTTAGTCTGAATTAGTATTAATGTTTGATTTGGTTGCTAAGATTGCATGCATTTCCATTTTAAGGAACACATGGAAGAAAATACTGCTAAGGGACTGAACTGAGTTCACTGGGCTGGATATTCTAAAAAACATAAATAGAAGGACTACAGGACGTGAACCAGCAGCCACTGAACTCATTGAGACTTTGGATTGGACCTGCAGTTTTTAAAATGTTTAAGGGGCTCAAACACTGATTTTTTACTTAGCCACAAAGAATTCATTCAGTGAAATTTTGCACTGTTATTACTTGTTCATCCCTTGTTCATCATCATTTGACAGTATATAACATATACTGTCAAATAAACAAAATATTGCTAGCTAAGAATTTTTAATTGCATTTTCAAAAAGGAAAGATAACATTGGGGTTGTGCTCCTCTATCAGCGCAGTTGCATACGTAAAAGGTTTGCCTTCATACAAATGAGCCAGTTACTTAGATCTTACATGCTAGTATGCAGAAATAGCAAATACTACATTTTTTACTGTTTAGATTCATTGGTAAGGAGAATAGATAGAGCTTTCTCTCCTCTACATTGGATAGGAACCACCTCATGCAGGGGAAGTTAAAATGAGCTAGTAGTGTAGACCAGAGGGAAGCAAGACCATAATCCATCACAGGAAACTGCCTCAAAGGGACAACATCTTCACGCTGCACAGACTGCATGTCATTCATGGATCAAGACTGTGCTGAAAGGAACAGTCTGGCCCTGAATATTTTATTTTCCATAATTTAGTCTAATGAATTCTTTGCTGTAGAGGCAACAGATTTGAAATAGAACTGTGAATTTAAAACTACCGATAATATGTATTATAACCCAAGTTTTATAGTTTTATCCTGATGGGACTTAAAATGAATGAATTGGGATCTTCTCCAAAAAGGATGTGATAATGGAAAAGCTGACAGATCTTTCACTGAAGCAGCTTAGCACAGTAAACTGTTGTCATACAAATCACTAAGTTGATCATGAGAAACCAACAAATTTTAGCAGTATTTATCTTAAAAAGTATTAAGATGATCCACGTTTTCGATAACTCAAAATGACAAATAATCTACTGTGCCTTTACAATAAACTAAATGATATTATTTCTCCAAAGTCATATGGATATTTTAAGTCTTCTTACTAGTATACTCCAAGTAAATGTTGATCTCTCTTCAGCAGGAATGAGCTGAGCTACAGCACATCAATCTGGTGAGCAAAATGGTTTAATTGCCCACAACATTTTCACCTTTGTTAAGTATTCTGAGGATAACAAAACACCTCTCACAGAATCAGACTGAAGAAATCTACTTATCTTTAGTTATGTGGATTATACATATATGTGATAGAAAAAAGGAACAGCACAATCAGAAAACATTGAACCTGAGAGAGTACATCTTGTCTCCTTGACAAATGATCCATGCTG
>JANRGW010028566.1:0-23110 GCA_024733675.1 Psilopsiagon aymara
GATGGGGGGGGGGGGAAGCAGAGGGGAAGGGGAATAATGGTGTAAAGGGCTGATAACAGCTGCAGTTTCTGATCTTCCCCCTCTGAAGGAAAAGTGTAGTTAGGGGTGAGAAGAGGATGAGAGAGGAAGGAAAAAACCTCCAAACTTTGTACATCTGATGAGCTCTTTTGTAAGGGGGTTCTGCAGGCTCTTAAAAAACACCAGCCAGGAATCCCAACATACAGCTGTGTGCTTGATCCATGTTGCAAGTAGGTTAGTGGGACCAGAAATCAGCTGTTAGTTAAAAATGTTCTTCTAGCAGTAGTTTTATATCTTCTGAGACTTTATTTTATGGTTATCATTTTTAAAGCTTAAAATTTGGTACACCTGTGAATGGTACGTGTGTGAGCCCTTTCAGTGAGAGAAAAACTAAACAGAAGGATCTTTGTGAATGAAGGGATGGGTGGCTAAATACAAGTTGCAGTAATACAGAAAGTACCCTCTCTGGGAAGCTGTGTCTTTTTAGTATGTCTTTGTAATTAGTTTTCCAGGGCAGAGGTTGGAAAGGAGGCTGGATTTAGCTTTCCATCATTATCTTTATAGTGTGTTTGATGAATGCTGCATGCCTCATATTCATTGTAGTGAGGAATTATCCTCAGAGCTCCTGCATAATAGAAGAAACTGGAAATCAGAGTTTGTGGCTCGCTCTCTGAATTCGGCCCACATGTGCTGTGAAGAGGGTCGGCTAAAGCTCTGACTTTCACTTGGGTGCCAGTACTGGACAGTTCTGTGGGTAGACATGAGCCAAACTGATGATTCTGAAATGGGTGTTGCTGTTAGTATTTCATGTTGAATGTATGTAGGATTCCTTTAAAATAGGTTGTTTTGGTTTTTTTTTTTTTTCTGAATGAAGTGCTCAGTGATTGTAAATTATCATAGCATTACCTGGCAAGTAGAGAGTTTTCATCTTGTGTGAAGAGCAGAGAAGGCAATCCAGTGAAACTGGACAGTACTGAAAAGGATTCAGTGGCATTCTCCTGCTAAATGCTGGGGGGAGTTATATTTAGGGTTTTTTTGTTTGCTTGTTTTGGGCAGTTGCTTTTTTTTTTCATTATAACTGTGCAGAAAATAGATTTTTTCATAAATACAGTCAATAGGTAAAAGAAGAAAATATTCTTAGGATCTGTTGGCAGGACTGTATGAAGAAACTTAGTTTTGAAATTTCAAACTGCAGTAGCTGAATAAAGTACTTAATTTTTGCCCCTGCTTATGTGTCAGGATGCACAAAACCATCTGGTAAATTAACCATGCAAGCAAGTAGTACTAACAGTGATCACCAGTAAAATGTTTTCTTTAAGAAAAGGAAATCATAAGTTGCACAGCTTATTATAAAGGCAGTTAAACATCCTTACTTCTTACACAGAAGTAGAGAAAGTGGGAGCCTGGAAGATTCAGTAACACATGTGAGGTCATAGGGGAAGTTGCCATCTTCTGAAATCTTTATGTTACGGCCTTGTTTCATAGCCCATACTGAGGTGTAGAGGATATTCAGCAGTAAACTACCTTATCACAGCTTCAATGTGTGTGCTTCTTTGGCAATGAACAATGCCACAGGATCTTGCTATACTGCAGAATTAGATTTGTGTGATGTATTTCAATCAGTCAACCAGTCCTCTATCTTAGGTGTCACTCAGGCAACTGTAGAGCTTGCCAGATGACTACTTACCCAAATCAAAAGCTGTTTATTACCTTTTTGAAATTAAAAATGGAACAGTAGATATTTCTTGTTGTGTTCAATATCCCGTTTAGGCTGGTAACCTCGAAAACATAGCTTGTGATCAGCCTGTGATACTGAAGTGTTCGTTAATGTCTGGTACAAATGAATCTATGATTTTTCTAAATGTCCTAGTTTAATGTGACTATAATTACTGTTAATCAATAAATTTGGTTGCAGTAGGTAGCCCATGGAGTGATTGGGTATCCTCTTCCAATTAAGTTAGTGTTCTTTCCAGTATTATCTTCAGATGCATCAGAAGGGTTTCTGGGAGATCTACTTTCTGTTGCTTGTCTTTTTATAGGGGTTCATGCTTGAATTGTTCTCAGTGCCAAATCCATGTACTTAATAAAATAAAAAAAGCAGTGTATGTGTGGGGAGAGTAGAATGCAAAATAAATGGGAAGTAAGAAAGTTCGGTTGTTTATTTTTGTTCAACAAAAGGTGCTCAGCACCTACACCTCTTAAGCCTGAAGGAATCTGGAGGTGCTCACACCTTTCAGGGCCAATGGTGCCCTTTGAACACCTTGTTCTCCATGCATTGGTCATTTTCCTCATAATACTCACAACATACGTTTTAGATCCGAAAATCTGGATTCAGATTCACTTATAATATAATTAAGTGTATCTCCAGCAGGGAGAAGGTTTCGATGGAAGAAGTCTTTTCGGGGATGCTGTTATGCCACTTGTTATGGCAATAATAGCCAGGTTTACTTTGCTGTAATGTACATTTTTTTTTTTTCATCTGAAGTTGGACCTCCATGTGCCTTAGACAGCTAAGTTGTTTTAATACTTCTCTGTAAAAACAGTTGTAGGCAAGAGCATTTTAATGGTGATTCTTTTTTTTTTAAGTGTGTTTGAAGGCAGTGTGTGGACAGTGTGATGAAGGGGAAGAGCCAAATGTTTGTTTTAAGATGTATTTGAATGAATCTGCCTACATAAACTCACCAGTGTTAAGAAAGAGGGGCTCTGCCCCTTTTAGGTCACAAAGGCCTCTCAGTGGGGGATGGTTTTGGTAATGGAAAAAACAAAAAAGGTTCCAGTATGTGGTGGAGGAGGTAAAATAAACAAACAGCAATGGATGATTACTTCTCTCCATCAAGGCTCCTTTATCCTTGCAAGCTCAGTCAGTGGTCAGCATGTTAGACACCCCTCCCTGTTTTATCCATCCCTTAACTGTGTTCTTTGACAGCATTGGTTTATACAGCTGGGTCTTTGTGGAGACGGATGGGAATCACTGTTGAACAACAGACATGAAGGTAGGCGAAGTACCTATGGAAGGGTGAATGGCAGACATCCTACAAGTTCCACTGGAGGGGAAGATAGCAGTTTAAGGGGTTTTCTCCTTCTGTCTATCCCACTTTACAACTCCTGAAGATTTTTGAAGTGGACATCCTTTTGCGATTGTGTTTCAGTGCCTGCCACTGTAGCCTTTCTAAAGTAAAATCTGACGCGCCTTATGGTCCTAAAGGTATGTTGTCTGTTTAGAATGGTCTCTTATTTTCATATTTGTGGACTTTTTTTTTTACTGTGTAGCAATACATGTTTGTGCAAGCGTACATGTGTGTTAGATGACTAATAACTACATTTTTCTTAGCTAAAAGTTCCAGCTGTGTCTAGGGTTAGTGTTTGTTAAGCTGCGTAAGTTACCAGCTGTTTATGATTGTTCTTTCCTTTGAAATTCGACAGGGATTTTTTGAATCAGGTAAAGCAAAAAGACAGCTTGTAGACAGTGAAGAGCTGGAGTTAATCCACTTACCTACATGTGCCATTACAGTGGTGAGGAAGTATGTTAATATAGGCAAGCAACGGCTTTGAGAAGTGTTCAGTAGCACTTTAGGCTGAACATGCATGTTCAGAAATCAGATTATGGAGTGCAAGTGGCTTGCATGGTACTACTGTGAGTGAGCGGATATGTGCTGTGATGGGTGATTACACCACACACTTGTTAATGTAGATTTGTAATTCTTGTGGTTTTATGAATAAAAAAGTAGGAAAACAGTATAACAACTGTCAACCTTTCACAAGACGACTGAAGAAGGCTTCATAGTACAATATGCACAGTGAGTTAAGCAGGAGCCGTCACATCATACCATAAACTCTTTCTGTTTTATCCCTCATGCAATTATCTTTTGGAACAGAGATGGCATGACTCTGTGGATGACCTGAAGTAGGAGATAGGAGTGCAAAACCGCCTGAATACTTGAAAAACAGTTCATCTTCTTTTTTGGAATATCAGAATGTCTGACTAAAATTATTTTTATTGAAACAATTTTTGGTTTACTCTTTTTCGAAGTAATTTTCAGAGGCAGCAATTTTCACTGGTTTTTGAAAGGCAACATCTGGGCTTCGGAACAATCTCTTTTCAGCTTTGAAAATTCTACCTCAAATTGCTTAGACGTTATAAATGTTCAAAACTTTTTGTGGTTTTGTGATGTTTGGTTTTGTGTTTGGCTTTTTTTTAATACATGTAAAAGGCAATAATGTATTTATTCCCTGTCACTTTATCTTCAAAATCAGTTTGGTTTATTTTTTTTCGGACTCTCCAGGGTTATTTGTTGCTGGGCCAAGAATGTACCTGTCATGTGTAAACCCTCCGAAAAGGGAGGAGCACATACATGCACATGAACAAAAATATAATAAAAATTCTAAGCAGCTGGAATTAATGCATTGGAAAGAAAATACTTACATCCATGAGAGACATTGCTCTGCCTGAGTATATTTTTTTCATACACACGTGTGCACACAGACACAAAAACGTGTCACTATGCCTGTAATTCTCAAAGGCACACATAGGTTCTCCCACTAAAGTTTTTGGAGGTCCAGTATTTCAGTGATGCAAGTTAAATTTATGAATGGATATGCATGTATATTTCGCTAGAATGATCAGTTTTACCAGGAAACATGTAGTAGATGTATGAACACGTGTGCTTGTGTATCCCGTGTTTATTTGCATTTTTTATGAAGTGATGGATATGATGCAAATGTGTAGGTGAATAATGATTGCAGTTAGAGTTTATATAAGGGTAGAATGATACTGTAAGTTCAGATGCACAAACGTCAGCGGGTATATTGGAAATTATTTCGTAAGTGCAATTATATGTGCATTTATTAGAAGCAAATGTGCATGCAATATAAACTTATTATTCTGAAATTACCAGTAGGGAAATTGAGAATGAAGTGGGGAAAAAAAACCAGAGGTTTTTTTCTTGTTTCTGGTTTGTTTGTAATTATACACAGAAATAAATAAATCCATTTGTTGAGTTTTAAGTATAACTAAAGAAAAAGAGGGGGAAAGCAGAGGAGACTTCAAGCTCGATAGCTGTTTCTTTGGCACTCTCATTACTGAGCAACGGCCTGATGGAAGAGTGGGAAAAGCTGTGTCATTTTACTGAGGTCTCAATCAAAAGAATGGTTTCATGTGCTGAACTCTGGGCATCTTTGGGGAGAGAATTCTTATTATTAATGTTGATTCTACTGAAAGTAATTCATCACTTAATAATGCTTGAAGAAAATTTTATGTCAGCTTGATTAGAGAAAGACTACGAGTGACCAAGAATAAGCTCCCTAAATTGCAAAGTTTTAATATTAACTAACTTTTTTAAAATGAGCCTGTGCTTCCTCAGATTTCTTTGTAATAAGTCAGTCATTCATAATTGTCATAATTTTAAAGCTTTTTCAACTCCTTGCCTTCATTTCACTCAATGTCAATGGAAATTAGGTATGCACGTCTGTGAGTGATGTATGGATTCCTTGTAGCATGCAGCACAGCTCTCCCACTCAGCGTCTGGTGACTGCCTGACTTCTTTTCTGTCATTTTCAAGTATTAGTTTGTACAGTGAAATTTCAAGGCCTGAAATCTCTAATTATTTGACGAGATTCCTCTTTGTAGTTCAACAGGCAGAAGGGTGATGATTACCTAGTGTCACAGTGATTGCAATAGTACTTTCAGCAGTGAGCAGTTCCTTAAACTTTGCATGGAAATAAAACCAAAACTCTGGTATTTCTGCTGCAATGTGAGGACATATGTAAAATAATAATAATAATAATAAAAAGTAAAAGAGCAAGATGTATGAGGATCTTAAGAGTGGGGGGAGGGACATTTCTGAAAGGTTGGTGGGGTAGAGGGAAAGGAAGCCAGAGTTAATTTGAGGATGCACTGGAAAATAAATGAGCTTGTGGATTTAATTCAAAATCATCCAAGCAGAGTCTTTTGCATGAAAGAAGCCAGTGATCAGGCTCAGTTTACTTGAAGCATCAACAATGGCTGCATCCTGCTGTTTCAGAGTTTGTGCTGATAGATGCTCATCATCTTTGACACTGCACCATCAGTTATATATTGCCTGTACCGTAACCACATTTTCAGTACGTGTCTCTTCTGGCTTTGAGAAGTTCTCAGAAAATCCATGTTTTGAAGTTCGATCTTTTAGAAACACAAGTTTCAGCAGAAGTAAAATCTGATCCTGTAGTTGCTGGTTTATAATATGCTATTAGATTTTGTGTTTTTTTTTTTTAGTTGACATACAGACTAGTGAAAAACAAAATGCTTATGAAGTTGATAGGTACCAAACGAAAACAGGATACAAGTTCTCATGCTAAAGCTTATTTTGAAGGTATGTCTCTGGGTAAATCACTAAATGTTCCTGCTTAACATGTACTAGTTCCTGTACAAAACCAAGAAAATAATACAAAGTCCTGTATGAGGTCTAAAAAAGAATTAGGTAATATTTTTTGCAGTAATAGAATATTCTATCTTGATAATTTTACAGATTATGGATCAATTGAAGATTGGTTTGTTTCATGCTAAATAAATTAGTTGTGCACAATTCCAGTTACCTGCTTCAAAAGGTTAATGAAAATCTTTGCGTAATGCAGGTTAGAAACAGTCAACAACAACTTTTTTTCACAACATATTTCTACTAGACTTGATTTTACAGTGCTTTTCATGCATAAATTCCTTGCAAATGCAAGAAAATGTAGATGGTATATTATTGGTCAAGAGCATAGAGTTTATAGAAAGTTTGGGGATATTTTTCCAAGAAAAGAAGAAAAGTTTTACAAGGCTTTAGTTAACATTTTATTGAAAGATGTCTCTAACAACTTTCTTATTAAAGGGTTTCAAAACTTGTCGAAATTAGGCAGTTTATCACTGGAATTTTGGGCAGTACCTTTTCTCAAAAAGCAGTTTCCACAGTCTGTGTAAATCAGGTTTATCAGCCAAGCTGCTGATACTTTTCTATACTTAAAAATGCAAACTTTAAAATAGACAGGGGATATTTCCTGCCCATTTCTTATTCAGAATCTTCTAAACTGGTTTAAGTTACCACATACAGGGAAGAAAATCTGGAAAGCAAAGGGAGGAAGCGAGCTGGATAAAATGGAAATTACTGTGTGGCCTTAACTATAGGATTACTTGTCGCGGCTATAATAATAGAAAGCTGCACAGGAATATTACACGGGTTATGCCATAGTGATCTTGGTTTGTGTTAACAAACTTATGACTTGTTCACCAAACCCCTTTGCAAATAACAAGTTCCTTGTGGCATTTGTGCATTTTAAAAGATGGCTGATTGAAATGATCTTAGAAAGTAATAGTAGATTATCCCATCTCAGTGTGTGTGACAGATGAGAGCATGTGTCATGCACATTTTCTATTGATTAGCAGATCAGAGATGTTTGCCTCTTCTATTTTATTTTTTTTAATTGTAAAACTACTTCAGTAAAGAATTCCAAACCAGGCTGTAAATGACTCAAAGATACTGCCAAGTGAAGTCTGTTTTTAGTGGCATGTGTAGAAACAAGTTGGGCTTGCAGTTCCCAGTGGGACAGAGTGTGGGAGTCTGCCACCCTTACTCATGTTGAGTAATACCTTATTACACAAGTAATCCTGTCACAATGAACAGAGCTGTTTTGGGTTTTTTTTAAGGTGCTAGTTATTCAGTGTACATAAATAATGAATGAATTTGGGACCAAAATGAAATGGAAACAGTCATTAGTATTAGCAAGCACCTTTTGCTTGGACTGTCTGTAGAGAGATAACAGCATCAATAAACCTGGGAATATGAACATTAGTACTCAGTGTGATCAGAGATGAGGCAAAATGTATTGCTGACATTTTGGATAAGCTTGTGTTTGTGTGTCTGTATGCATGTGTATATGCTTTCACATTATATATGTGTAGTATTGGTGCTGTCTGTAATCGCAAGTATTTCCTGTGGAAAAGCAGAGTCCACAGATTTCTGACATGTACTTTAACTAGAGGGAAATATCCCTGCAGATCAGGAAGAGAGTCGGATTGAATCCTGTGGAAGAGTCTGCGACTAGTTTAGTGTATAGCATTTGGTTTGGAATCAGGCCACGTTAGTGAGTAAATTCCTGATGCTGCTGATAGCTGGAATGGCCCTCAACATTGCTGCTGAAGGATCAGATCTGCTCTTCTTGTCCTTGAGCATCTCTTCAGAATGCAGCTCTGTGCATGTCTCTGATGTATGGGGCCAAGTGATTTAAACTCTACCCATGAGAAAGACTTAGCTTATAGCTGCCAGAGAAACTCAAGAGGTGAACATTTTCATGCCGATTCAGAAACTGGCTATGCTACTCCAGTCAGGCACTGTCACGCCTAGTTATGGTGAGAAAACAATGCCTCTCTTGATAAGGGGAAAAAAAAAATCTTACACAGTCAAAATTTTGACATACAATTTAAATCATCTCTCTACATCCTGTGGACTTGGAGCTGTCAAAAAGGCAAAGCCTGTATTTGAATGGAAAAGCTTTTTATTTCTTTAAAAAGTGTACCAACTATAATTATCCATAACTATGCAGGCCTGTTTTAATGCTGCTTTATAATTACAGGTCTTAATGCTAGATTATACGAAGTCATTTATAAATAGTCAGAACAGAGGGACTTTGGGAGTTTTTAACCTGTAGATTGCTGTGGGTTGTGGCAGCTGATGGGATTTTGCCTATGTATGTATAGGGTGAGCTGTGTAGTGATTGATGAATCCCTTAATTAACTCCCAACAAGTTAAGATTTATGGCCTCATATCTTTTTCTCCTGACACATCTGTGTTTGTCACTTTTGAAGACATGGATAAGCCATTTCTCCAAAAGCTTTTGTGATTATCTGAAATGTTTCTGAGGTATTTTGCTTACTGTAACAAGATTAGAGTTTTATGATATAAAATCTGTGAAATTTTGTGGCATGAGCAATCCTGTTGAGATGGATGCTGGTTGTATGCTAGAGGGCACTATCTCCTTGAATACTGGATGCCATTTTAGATTTCTTTTGGATTTACAATTTTGTATGAAATTAACCAAATGAACAAATTGAGTTGTGGTGGGATCACTTAAATGGGTTTCTGTTAATAATAATTTAAAACCAGAGCTGTAGAAACATCCTCACTTCTGTGAGACACTGAACCAAAGGGAAAAGAAGAAAAAAGGTTTTTTTGTCCCCTGAAATTATTTAGATGGAACCAATACTTGTGATAGCGTGAGGAAACAATTCATGTGGACAAAATGTAGCTCTAACTCCCTCCAGTAGGAAAATCCAGCAATGATGAAGTCAGTCCAAAAACACTGAGATCAATAGACACAGGATATCAGTTTAAGCCTACAAAGAGTTTGTTGTAAATTGAATGTGATTAAAGAAATACATGGAGAAGCTATTGTAAGATGAATCGCATCGAATATTTGTGGGCTAAGAGTGAGTTAGACGGAGATTCCACTTCCCTGGGGAAAAAGAAAATCATTCTTGCTACCAGGAAAAACATTTATTCAATGAAAAATTAACAAACAGCATGTTTTTTGCAGCAATTTCTGCATATTAAGAAGCCTTTATAAAAACAGAAAGAAAAAAAAAAAAGTCCCTTTTTGAGAAACAGGGTTGTATTTGAATTCAACTTAATTTCCAGCCTAGCCACTGACAAAAATCGAGCATAGGGGTACCCTTCATGACTTCAGTGTATCTCTGTAGTGGGCTGAGTACTGCTTGTGTCCCACTGTGTCTGAAATCTGTAGATGTAGGTTGTCAAAGAAATTACTATTCAGCTATTTATAATCAGTAGAGAGGATTAATGGCAGTTAAAAAGAACCCAACTCTTTTTGGAGTCTGAAGTTGCAGAAGATTTCATCTGCAGAGATGATACCTTCAGAATCTGGTCCAGCATGTTGCTACTTTTCTGAGAGATGTATCTTGGGGGTTTTTGGGGGTTTCTTTAATCCTATCCATAAGTTGATGTTTGGGGAAAGTGATGGTTCCTTTCTCATTGTAAACTGTCTTTCAGAAGGGCGTAATTGAAAACCCTTCTGAGTTTAAACTAATTTGAGGAAAAGATCTTGAAGCTCTGTAGGCTGTAAACTGTCGTGTTATCGTTGAGGGTAGATCCAGGATGTTTGCAGTCCTTTGTTAAGATGGGATAATTCCAGTCCTTCTTTAGACCTAGACCTGTTTAAAAGGGTTCCATTTCAGACAGCGTTGTTATTCAGAATTTTAGCTGTGTCTCTTTCCTTATTGTTTATAACAGGAACTCTACTTGCATCTCAAATACAGAATCTTTGAAGACCTACTGTTAGCTCAATAGGAAGATGAAGGGGAAGAAGAAAAGACCACTTCAAATTCAGAAAAGGGATCAATAAAGCTGTAGAAATAATGAAAGGCCATCTGTGAATGAATTTATCTTGTATCATTTGGTTTTCTGCTCATGAACCTGTAATAAATTTGATCCTTTGCTGCATATAGACTTTGTTAGTTACTGTCCTTCTGGAAGACATTTCCAAAAGAAGATACGTGTTTGTTTATTTAGTTAAATCTTCCCATTTTCTGGTGGAAATTTCCAAGGTGTTCATAAGGAGTAGGTAATTTCTGTGAAACTCTGATGTTCGTGTTTGATAGTAAAGTGGATGATGAGATTTCTGAAAGGCCAGATTATGCCTAACTAGCACTGGCTATGGTACCTGAAAACAAATTGTAGTCATCATTTGAGCTCTATAATCCTTATCTAGAGTTGTGCATCTGGTTTTTTTGAGTGTTGTAGTTGCTTGGAAGACTAACATAGATTAGATCCTCAATTTTGCTGCCTTAGCCATTTTAGCCATTTATTAGCCTTCTAGCATTGTGATGGGCACATGGCTTGTAATTTAAACTGGATCTTTAAAAAGCTACATGAAGAAGAAAAAAGTTTCTTCATCTCCACTATCACTGTAGATTGGCCTACAACCTATAGGTTTTCATTTTAGTTCAAAACCATAATAGTCTCTGCTATTGCGAGTGCATGGACGTGGTCACCTCTATTGCCTTCCTTGCTTCTTTTTATAAATTCCCTGCAGAAAATAGTATCATCCCTGTTGGGAGTAGTGACAAGCAGAAGGCGATGAAGATCTACAGTGTGCTATCTGAGCACAATAGAGGAAACTACATATTCACTAATAAAGTTAGCAGAAGAGCTTTATTTCAACGTGCTAGTCAAACACTCCTTGTGAAGCAGTGTGACAAAATTTGGGTTATTCTGGGTTAACGGAGGTAGGAGTTTCTTAATACAATTTGGGTATATATATATATATATAAAATACAAATAAATAATCAATACAATCCAAGGCATCCTCTATGTTTTATTGTCAAAGTGAATTGTAGTGGAGACTTTCGTAGATGGTTTACTATAATTTCATTTGTCTTATTGAATATAAATGTCCTAAAGTATAGAACATTACTGTGGAATAATTGACTAATGGTTTTGTGGCCCTCCCTTTTTGTTTGCCAAAATAGAGACAACTGCTTAGTGCTGATTTTCAGAAAGCGAGATTTTGTAAAAACCCAAGTTTCCATTAAGGCGGTGCTGAAATGAGTAACAAAAATATTACACTCAGAATCGATAGCAAATGCATATCTTGGTGGGGTGCAATGCAGAATATGAATAATTCACGTTAACTTCAGGAGGGAGTTGCATGGTTTCTGCAGAAGAAAAGCTTGGGATCTGTCACGTCAAACATAGCTGCAAAATGCTGAATTCAGTGGGCTAGTAGGAAACTGCCAGTAAGAGTCTATGTGGTGATCTCTGTCTTTATGCATATGCTTCGCTGCAGACACGTAGGTGGGAAAGCCTAGAAGACAGAATTCAGGTAGGATGTTTGAAGTGTTAGTCTGTTGGACTAAGTCAGACTTTAATAGCAAATACAGATTGCTTCTCTATGTACAGGCAATAGGTAGCTTTCAGAACAGGCAGTGTGCAGCTGTGTGTAGGTTCTGGTATGGGTTTTTTTGCCTGAGTTTTTGTTGTTCTTGGGTTTTTGTTTTGGTGATGTGGGCTGTTTTTTGTTGTTTTTTTTTAAATATAACCTAACTTGGCTCAGGAAGCAAAGCTCAAAATGAGATCATTAGAAGCAAAATAAGTCCTAACAAAGGGCTGTTTAAAGTCACTGTTTGTTTTCAGACCCAGTTGACTGCTGCTAAGAATCATTTCGTGCTCAATATGCCAAATCGTATGGACATGCTCCACCTCACAGCAACCCCACACATGGTTCAAGAGGCTGCTGGGCTTTTGAAATGCAGTCCTTTAACTGTGAAGTGGAAAATCAAAATAGGGTAATTAGAATCATAAATACTAGATTTTTGAGGAGGACCAGTATTACTTTAGTCTGTCTTTTCAACTTTTTACATACAATAATCTTCACTTTTCTTGATCATAAGTTACTATTTTCTATTAAATATTTCTCCTCTTATCTTCTTTTTGATTATGCCGATAGGATTTCTAATTTCTCATTCCACTCCTTATTATAGGTGCCCCTGCTTAGCACAGTGGCCCATTGTGCCATCCATGCACATACCCTTATTTTCATGAACAGTGTTGCTGTAATTAATCCCAGAAGTCATCTGCATTTTAATACTTCACTGGACCCCTCTATTTTGAAGACGAAGCTGGAAGTGTTCTGGGTTCAGATTGTCCTCCAAAATCTTCAATACTGCTGAATTTGGATGAAAAGTGCATTTTCCAATGAGCTAAGGATTCTTTCAGTCTTTCAAAAAATTGAAGATATACATGTGCCATCAGAACAGTGTTATCATAAAGTTTCAAAAAATTCAAAATGTGGCCCTGAACTTTAAGTCAGGATTTTTGTATGATTTTTACAGTGCCTGCTGTATGTATCCTTCTTTTTTATATAGGTAATAGATATATCATCTAGTATCTATAATAAATGTATATTACATTTACATATGTCTCTTCCTGATCTGACTGTAGGTGGGAAGTATAGGGTTCTTTGATAACAAATCCTCATTTACTTAGTACAACCCTGAATTTGTGTTGTCCAAAGCTGAGATTATTAATGTCCAAATGTTTTAATTGCTTAACTATCCTAGATCTGTGAACCTGAAAAGATTCTTGCAACACGACTATAGTACTCTGTTGTTCACATGGGTGAAGTTTTATAAAGGCAAGTTTTGGCTTCATAGCAAGTTATTTTATTGTATTCCATTTTCTTTTCTTTTTTTTTTTTTCTTTTATCAGCTATGGTTAAATACATGCGGATGTTTATTCCTTAAAAGCTAAATTGACAATAGCTTGTATCGGGAGACATTCTATCTTCTTAGAGTCTCTTGCAAATGCAAAACCAGATGAGTATTTTTTAAAGGAATTGCATTTCATTATACAGTCTTCTTAGGTGAATTTTCATGTTTAAGAAGCCAGAATGCAAGAGAGTGCTGTATTAGTGTATTATTCTCACAACAAACAAGCCACTGTTCTGTTGCTACCTGCTTGGCCATTGTTCCCAATTGTGTATGCTTTGCAGTGGTATTTGGATGGTTTCCTGCTCTCTGCCAGCACAAAAAAGGCATTTCTGTTACAATGGCCCCTAACCACACAATGACGGCATTAAGGATTTATTTGGAGGTTTCATTATTTTCTCCTCTTTTGTTCCTTCCAGGATGTCTTCCAAGCGACCAGCCTCTCCGTATGGGGAAGCAGATGGAGAGGTAGCCATGGTGACAAGCAGACAGAAAGTGGGAGAAGAGGAGAGTGACGGGCTCCCAGCCTTTCACCTTCCCTTGCATGTGAGTTTTCCCAACAAGCCTCACTCTGAGGAATTTCAGCCAGTTTCTCTGCTGACGCAAGAGAACTGTGGCCATAGGACTCCCACTTCTCAGCACAACACAATGGTAGGTTTGCTAATGGTCTATTGTGCTTACATCCATTCTTTGAATTCTGCCTCTACAGTACTTTGGCATCAAGATGTGTACTTTATGGAGTATACAATGCACAGTTACACGTACAGAACACACTACAATAATGTGAAAGTTTTGACCTGGCTGGGATGCCTTTACCCTTCACTACAAATACTAAATCACTCTTAGTGCAAACCCCACTTTTCCTCACCTTTGCCTACTGGCATTTAGGGTGCTAAGATTTTTTAGCTGCAGCAATGTGGATTTGAAGTGTATGTGGTCAGCAAACAGTAAATGGTTTCGGAACGCTGTAAGTGAGGGTCGTCTTTGGCATGGTGTCTGAACTATCACCCCAGTGCCAAGTTTATGCAAAAGTTAAGGCACAGAAGTCTGTATAAAGGGTAAAAAAGGCAACTTTGGATTTTGCTTCTTTTAAAAATTCATGTCTGGTGTGTATTTCACGTGCCACGGATACCTACAAGTAAGTTTGCTGTGCTTATGGAATTAAATTAGCCTTCCACTTTTTCGCTTGTGAATTCCCACCTTTTTGTGCACTTTACAAATTATGCTGTGCACTTAATTCATTGCATTTAGCAGCCCACTGGAAGACCAAAACTGGCTTTATCTGAAAGCAGACAATCGAGGAAAAAGCAATGCTGTGTTCTTCACTAGTGTCACTATCATAACCTGATTTGCTTGGGCCCTTCGTGCAGAGTGCTGTGATACATTCTTACAAAGGTGGGAAAGTGCAGGGAGAGGCATTGAAACCCCAGGACTTAGGCACCTGGACAAAACTTTCTGTTGTGAGCACACTTACACAGCTTTTGCCTGTTTATGAATAGACTGTAACTTTTCTGTTAGTCCCCCACTTTGACAAAGGCACTGACAATTTCACTTTAAGTGAAGATAATGAATGTACCTGCGTTTTTGAAGGCTTTAAAAAAGGCATTGCTAAACAGGTGACAGTGTATTCTCATAAAAGCCTGCAACAGCTCCATAGTGGTATTTAAGCCCTTAGAGCTGCTTGCGCATATGTAACAAGCTCTAAGTAAAAAGCCTTAGGGATTATGATTTCTCATAGGACCAAGGCACTGGGTAGTCACTCTGCTAGACAAAATAACTCACTGATCCTGATGCATTTTTCTTGTTTTTTTTGTCTAATGCTTGAGTTCAAACAGTGGTTTGGAATATTTAATTTTACTTTGTTATTGCAACTTTAAATGAAGAAGGAAAATTGTGGAAAAAAATTACAGGCAGACACATCATAATCTTTTACTAGATTGGTTACTTCTCATCCTTTATCATATGTTTTATGGAGATGAAATTCATTAATATACAGTTCCAGCCAATGGGAAGTTAGGTAATGTAAGTTGTGTATGAGCTTTGCTGCATTTTGGCCTATTCTAAGAGAATGTACTGAAGATAAAGGGTTGCTCCTGACAACATTTAAGTCAATAGATAAACCTGTAATGACACTAGGAGTGTAGAATCAGACCCTAATGAAATAAAACTTTGTTGTCTCCTAAGGAGACCAGCAGGAGTATTTTAACTGCGCCTCATTGAAATGACTTAACTACTCTTTAGCTGATTTTAACTAACTTCTTTATTTGTTCATAGTTTTTAAGCCCAAGAAGATTAGCTGATCATCTAGTGTGACTTGCTGCTATGAAGGCTGTTTAATGTGATGTCAAAACAGTGTGTTCTGTCTCTTTTTCATGCAAGATACAGAATTACTGCATGGCTTAGACACTTTTACTGTAGTAGTGAGATACTGTAGGCTTATCCAAAGTGTGTTTGGGGGGTTGTAGGGACTGGTATTGTCTTCATCCATATTTAAGAAAATTACCAGTTTGTATGAATGTGACATTTTGGTAATATCTTTCTTTTAGTGAGGAGTGTCTTGTAAAAATCATCATCCAAGTAGGTCAGAAAGGATGTAGCCTATGTGTCTCCAGAAAGAAGGAAGTGATCAGCATAAATGAGTAATATATATATAATCACTCCCTCCGCTGTTGTGATACGTAGTTACAAGAAGGAGATAACTGAACCTGGTGCTTGGATAACTTTTAGATGACTTCAGTTTGAGTAATTAGCAGTTACAGAAATCATTCCCAAAGGGTATTCACTTTGGTAGCATTACAGAGGTCATTTTTATTGTGTTTGAATTGACATGCTCTGCTATTTTTTAGTGTCTGGGAAGCAAATCCAGGCGTGTGCACATGTGCACACGCCACCATGCAGTGCAGTCCAATACAGTTTTATTGATAAAGCTCTAGCAGTGTGCTTCACACTTCTTAATAGCTTGTCAGCTGTGCTACTACACCTACTGACCGAGTCTGCAAGCTACTATGGAGTTCTCATTTTGCAGCCACATGCTGTCCTTAGCAGGGTACACCTTTTTAGATCTCTCCAATGTCCAGTAAGACAGGATCAGGTGTATAGTCAGTCTCAAATAATGTACTGCATCACTCCACTTCCCTAAACGATCCTGCTTTGTGCGTGATTGTTGGCTAAGGCTCTTCTCCAGAGTGATTCTTAGATACACATGGTTGGTGTAGATCCCAAGAGATCTTTCTGTGTTAGCTACATTTGCAACGCCCATTCGGCTTAGGGAACAGTCTCAGTAGAAGAAAGCCACAGCCAAGGGATCTCTAAAAGGTACGGAATTACTCAGCTTTGTCTTATCAGTAGGTTGTATGGCTGAGTTCCTCTTGTTACCACAGCCATCCTTGCCTCCTCATATTCTGCCTCTCAGCACTGGGTCATGAAGGAGCAGTTAGGAAAACAATTTCAACCTTGAGAATCAATTTCTTGGCCTCACTTTTCTAGCTGCTAATTGGCCCTCTGTTTCATAGTTTACTTCCAGCTGTGTTTCCTTTTACAAGTCTGACCAGCTGGGACATTGTGGGATCCTTAAGGCAAAGGGCTGATTGCAGTAGAGTGATAACTCAACAGTTTATCCAACTGAGATTTCTGAAAATTTACCATGTTCCACTTTACCAAGTTGTGACAGCTGCCAACTTAGAGACACTGCTCAGAATGCTGGGTAATTTATTTTTTTTTAGGTGGTCAAAATCCCTAGAAAGAAATCTTAAAACCTAATCAAAAACTGGCAAAAAACTACAAAACCCAACTTCCCATCAAAATGAACAGGGTATTTCTAAGAATGCTGGAACTGAAGCCAGAGAAAGGTTAGTGCAGGGGACACAAACTGAAAACGCAGGAGGCTCCATCTGAGCATGAGGAAACACTTTTGCTGTGGGGATGACTGATGATAGACAGGTTGCCCAGGGAGGTTGTGGTGTCTTCCTTCTTGGAGATACTCAGAAGCCATCTGGACACAGTTCTGGGCAACTGACAAGGTGGCCCTGCTTGATCAGGGCCTGGACTAGGTGACCTCCAGAGATCTCTTCCAGCCTCAACCCTTCTGTGGTTCTGTAAAGGCAGGGGCAGCTCTATCCCAAACTGTCTTCCTCTTGATAGAAGAAACTAGATGCTTATTGTAAGTAGGAAAGCTCTTGCATTGGTAAAACCAAAACAATACATTAGACTTAAACCGAAGGCTCAGTAGAAAATACAAGACAAATTATTTGACCTAAAATATATACAAGAGTCCTCTTAGGACGTTCATAGCAGTCTCTAAGCTTAGCAGGGAAACACTTGAGGAATTACAGTATCAGTCAGTACCTCTTTTGAAGAAACCTATTCAGGATACAGTATTTAGACAGTGCAGGTGGTTTCAGGTCATGTAAGTTATGAGGGTTTATATAATTTGTTTCTGTTTGTGTGCCTTACCATGTTGCTTTTGCTACTTCTCAAGACTACTGATTTCACCAGTGGTGTCTGTCTGCTAATTTCCGAAAACAAGACATCAAGGCTAAAAGCACTGATTAAAATATACGACAGGCATGATATATTGTGGTCAAGTTCGGCCATTCTTCTTAACTGTAGAATATCAATCAAATACTGGAATGATGATTTGGGGGGGAGGGGGAGGGAGAAAAAGGAAGTTCTGACTAAAAGATCAAAGTGGTAAGGTGCAATTTTAGCCCAGATTTGTCCTGGACTTCCAGTGGAATTTAGAATTAATTTTCAGCAGTGCTTTAATTGACAGGAAATATTACAGTGTGCCATTAAGTAGCTTTATTGCTTCACACTAAAAAAATGTTGCATTTCTGTGGTTAATGAAGTTATTTCTCTGTAATTTGGGAATAATATCAAAGCATTTTGGTCATATCAAGAACAGCACTACTAGTGGCCAAAGAGTTTACCAACTCATTGCTTCATGTTTTATCTCCACTTTTCCAAAACAAAAGGTTGTTTAATGCTGCATTTGAATTTTCTTATCACATACATTCTGGCCTGTATTTCACCTATTGGTCTGGGGTTATCAGCATGCACGTAGTACTGGATCAGAAAAACAGGCAGCTAGAGCACTTAGCTGCTGTATAGAAGTTGCAAACAGAATGGAAATTTGAATGCATATAGCTTTTTAAAAAGTCAAATAGGACTCTAATTATATGGAGCTAAAGAATGCCTATTAAAAAAACCCCAAAACCACAGTGGTTTTAGAGAAATTTTAATTTCCAGTGTACCTTTGTGCATCAAGCTTAGGATAACTTATTGTGATGGCACAATGTGCAGTGTTGTGAACACCAGTGCCGTTATTGTGCCAGCTCTAATAATGAGAATTTCATTGTTTGGGGAGAGCAGTCTCCTACACTCTAGACAAAAGTGTAATTACTTTTGAACGATGTGGAATGTGCTCAGTTTAATAGCACAGAGAATAGATTCACAAAGATTCAGATAAAGCTAGCTTGGAAGCCATATGTGCAATGTGGCAGTATGAAATTGTTAGCAGGCACCATAATTGCAACACACACACACACACACACACACACACACACACACAATTTCACAGTTTAAACTATAAACTGTTGTTTCTGTAAGAGATAGACAGGCTTATCTGAACAAGACTAGTACAATTAAAACAAAGCAGAAATGGTGGTAAGTTTGCATTTGTCTTATTTTTTGATGTTCTTTCCTTCCTCTTTTAATGGTAAATTGATATTTATAAGATGATGAGATTGCATTGCTACAAACATTGCATTATAAATGTCACCACAGAAGTAGCACATGAAAGCAGTTTCCACAAATAAAATTTCAGGCTGCTATCTGAGTTTGATCTTTTCAGTCTTTACACTTGCACTGTTTCAGAGGTTGGCTCTGTGGGCTGTTAAGAAAGGGAGCAAATAAAGAAGAATAAGCCAGAACCAATCAAACAGCTGTAAAAGTTGCCCACTGCATCATTTAGTCCAAACCCTAGAAAACTCTCTGCAGTCCTTAAGAACCAGTGATTGTGGAGCTAGAAAAAGTTTTGATGCCTCTCATATCTGCCTGACAAAGTATCTGCCATTTAAGTTGTTATAACCTGTCTGGCCTCCTTGCCATGATCTGTATTATCCTGGCTCTCCAGTCCTGTCCTATCTATGTATGCAAGTAATGCCTACAGTATTTAGCTATCATTTGCAAACTATATGTTGTGCAGGTCCCATATTCAGCAAATAAATACAAAGAGAATGTTTTAATTCTTCACATGAGGCAGGGATCAAAGCCGTAGTGCAATTCAGGACCAGTATGCTAGTTTATGGAAATTCCCTTGGTTTATTCTACCACTCTCTTAATACAGTGAGTTTTGCTTACTTGTGGACATGGAGAATCAGAATGGATATACCATTCCAGCTGAAGCCAATAAGCAGAAAGACTGGCTGAAGTTTGAGATGTCCCACTGGTGTTTTGATCAGACTCTGAAAGGTTTGAAGGTTGGTCAGGGAACAATAAATAAGTAATGAAGTAGGAAAACATTTTTTTCCAAGCAGGAGGAACTGCATTTGAAACAATAAATTAACAAATCAAGACCAGACTTAGCATCTATAAATTGCCTGAAATACAGTGTGCAGATGACTGTAGTTTTTAAAGGCCATAAAGAGAAGTGGAAACAGCAGTTGTTTGTTTTTGCTGAAGATCATCTTACTGTGAAGCAGTCACGTTTTTAATGGATTCATTTGGATGCAGTTAAGCAGAAAATAATCAACAGAAAAGGAAACACCTTTGTTTTATAGAAGTGCTGGGAACTATAGATATCCATTGTTTGGAGTGATTATATGCCTAGGAATCAATTCATTGATTTCATACTAGAAAATATCTTCACTTAAGCTTCTTGCGTAGATGCTTGTAAAAGGTAATTCAAATGAAGAGCTGAAAACTGCCACAGGAAAAAAGATAGGTCAAACCATAAAGCCACAGTCAGTAGGAGTATCTGAACCAGATGGTCTCTCTTACAATGAAAAGAACTGAAAAATACATAAGCCTTAAAAGAAAAGAAAAGTTGGTCATCTTTCTAAGGAAAGTCATCTGTCCTAGGACTTCCATATTGGACACAGTGGTTTCATTCCAAGTTAATATCTCAATCCAGACTGCCTTCAGTAAGTAGCTTAGTTTGCAATCACACACCTTACTGAGACCTGCTAGATAATTCCACTGAAGATTGTACATCTTTACTGCAAATAGTGCGTTGGCATCAGCTCTGCCAGGTCAGCCGAGTGGTGTATGCAGCTTTCATGGCCTGGAAGTGTAGCAGCATGCCCACAGTGATACATTGCATTGCAGCCAGTACCCAGAAGGCTAGGACAACAGTATCTTCCAGAAGGAAGTAGGAGATATCCACAGATTTGAAGCAAAATCTTGAAGCTACTGGTCTGAGGAGCAATGATGAGGACAAGGATGGAGAAAGCCCCAGCAGAACTGCAAGATTAGCTTATCAGCAACAATTTAAAGAGACTGTATGTAAGTGCTCCTACTTCTTGATAATATCTTTTACTTTCAAAAAGTCAATCCCTAGGTGTGACATAGTACAGGTAGGATCTATGGTATCTCCATCCTCCTGGAACTCAATATCTGTGGACTTTGTGTAGTTTCTTTAGTTCAGGTCCATCACCTATGGCACTCTGTCCAAATTTATTCTGATGTACTGCCCTTTCTTTGGTGATAGTGAATCTCTACAGCATTCTAGTGAGGCAGAAACTCTGCTGCTAGTTAAATCCTCAGTTCTCCATGGCTCTGGAAAGAGAAGGCAAAAGAAATGTAGTTATGTTTTCGTGCTTTTCCTTTCAAACAGTGAAGTTACCTCCTTTGGCCAAGCTTCTGCACTGTTAAGAAGTTTGTGGCTTTGGGCTGACAATGTATCTCTCAGAATAGAGACCAGCATACCAGATTTACATACTTCTATCTGACACATGCCTCAAGGAAAGTGATGTGTGAATCTAAGTTGATTATATCTTGCCCCCTGCATAATGCAAACTTCTGCTTTTGCACACCACCTTGACTGATTTTTCTTTCAGTAGTTGACTATTCATTTTAGAACTTCCATATCCACTTAACTTCCTCCAAGCAGCTGGTGTGGTTTTCTCTGTTTCTTTTCACTGCAGATGAGAAAGCCATTTTCTCTATTTCCAGCTTTATAAGAACAATATTATGCTGTCACTTTCTGTCTGCT
This sequence comes from Psilopsiagon aymara, assembly GCA_024733675.1. NCBI lineage: Eukaryota > Metazoa > Chordata > Aves > Psittaciformes > Psittacidae > Psilopsiagon > Psilopsiagon aymara. The sequence continues at coordinate 21,465 of JANRGW010028566.1, forward strand.
TGCAGTTGTCCTCTGAAAACCTTTGTCTGCCTTGCCCATTTTCTTTCTCTGCTTGTAGTAATATTTAATGTAGCCATTTTTATTATTAAATCCATTCTAAAGCTTTTTAGTAAATAGCTCATATGAAGATATTGCACAGTAAAAGAATGTATTGTGCTGTCTGTTTGGACAGAATGTCAATAAACTAGAGGATGTTTTTTTTTTTTATATGCAGCTCTACTTTCAGTAGAGATATACCAAAACTGAAATGCATTGTGAAGTATTGGTCATGGTTTCTTGAATTTAAGGGTTGCAATGAATCTCTGTGATTATCAGCTCCTAGCAGTGCCAAAACCTTCTGCTACACTCAGTACTCACAGTCATGTTTTACGGTCTCTTCTCTCATTATCAAATGTTTGTGTCCATAGTTAGGATGTTACCTATTACAGTTTTTTCTCTCTCCTTTTAATGGCTGAGTGAAATGCTTCATCATACTTTCTGCCTTGCACATTCTCTCTGATTATAAAAATTTAAGTTGGATTACGCTGTGCTTTCTTTCTCTGTTTTTTCTTGCCAGTGCTAATGCTTTTGCATATTCACCAAAAGTAATGATGGTTGGAGTGATAATGAAAATGTGGCTTCAGGCAGTTGCTGCCATTTAGAGTGTCATGTCATCCAGTCATGTTTTTCTTCTTTCATGGAGGTGACTGCTTCCTCTTGTCTTGAGTATATCAGTGAAATATCACCACCTTCTCCACTGTAATAAAGGGTTTATTAATTTTCACGAGAGATTCATGGCTGGAGAAGGACCTGTGGACCACAGATTTCAATATGTATTTGCTGAATTTTGAGCAGCTAACATAGGTGGGTTAACATTTACAGGACATGCTGAAACCTCCCTACAGAGCAGATCAACATGCTGCAATGTTCCTGAACCGACTAATGTTCCAAAGCGTTTCAAGACAATTCGACAGAGGAAACAAACTTTTTTATTGAAAAGAGTCATTTATGTCTGGGGTAGCAGGCTTGTCTGAATAGTTGGACCAGCCTAATTTCCAAAATCTCTTTAACACTGTTTTAAGTTCTTTGTTTCTTTTTCCAGGTTAGGTACAATTGTGTGACCAGATAAGGCAGTTTTGCTTTTTTCAAAGGAGAAGTAGACTTGATGAGTCCTGTGAATTTAGCATCACTAGATAAACAAATGAATATAACTGAGTGGAGTTTGTGCCCAGTTTAACTAAGGATAATTTTTGACAGAGCAGTGTAAACAAGATTGTAATTATGCATGGAAATAATCTGCTTCAGCATACTTTTTTTATGCTTTTAAAACTGAATCCCCCCCAAGGAAGAAAAGGGCTATGAAGATTAACATTTTGTACTGTGTGAAGACAACATGCAAATTGTATGCATTGTCCAAAACATAGACCAATAAAATCTACCATCAAATTGTTATTATATTTATTTATATTGTACCCAGAACATTATTTATTTTTATAGAATCGTAGACTAGTTAGGGTTGGCAAGGACCTTAAGATCATTGAGTTCCAACCCCTCCTGTCATGGGCAGGCACACCTCCCATCGAAAAGCACGTCACCCAAGGCTCTGTCCAACCTGGCCTTGAGCACCGCCAGGGATGGAGCATTCACAACTTCCCTGGGCAACCCAT
>JANRGW010028567.1:0-18933 GCA_024733675.1 Psilopsiagon aymara
GGACAGACCTTTGGGTGTCATAGTTTAGTGGGAGGTATCCCTGGCCATGGCAGGGGGGTTGGAACTAGATGATCTTAAGGTTCTTTCCAACCGTAACTATTCTATGATGCTGTGATTCTATAAAACGTTGTATGTGACACTGTTCAGCTTGCAGCCTATTATTGGAAGCTTGGGATTTTCAGCTGACTTTGTTCTCCATTAGGAAAGAAGCTGACAGCACAGAAGCTCAAGATGTTTCCTTCTAGCCTTATTCAAAACATCATTCTGGGGAGAGGTACTAATTCCAAAAACTCTGAATGGATATCTCTGCAAAAATATGGAGGCGACTGCAAAATTCAGTCATAGCATGGGGGTGGTTTCAAGCTGCAAGTGTAGTGTTTGCTGAAGTTACCTTGTGTTTCAATGCATCTGTCCAAAAGGACAGGACATGGCCAGGCCATTTTCAGAGATGTTTTCCAGGTGCATGAAATAAAGCTTTAGAGGAGAAGGAGCAAATTATGTCCTGTTTTAATTTAGCAGATTTAAGTGTTTTTGGAGTTATGCTGTAAACTACATAAAGATAATCTAGCTGGAAAAAAAAGGGACACCCCCCCCCCCTAAAAAAAAAAAGGGTTTGGGAAGAAGGACCATTGAGAAGTGGCACTGAGACAAGAACAAGCAGACATGGCCAGAATAATGCATGGAGACTCTTTTAGCTGGTTTCAGTGTAAGGTGAAGTTCCAGGTGAGACTAAAGTGAGAGAGAGATGTGGATCCATCCCAGATTTTTAGCTGAGGCTTTGCAAGGCTGTGACACCTATGTGCAGTTTGTTACCACCTCTGTTCAAGTAGTGTCTTGCAGGTATGCCATTTACAATTTCCGTTTGAAGTTCCCTGAAGTTGAATTTATCAGTCTTCCTTCAACCATAAATATCATTTACAGATTTCTAAAACCTTGCACAGCCTTGCACAAAGGTAGTGTTCTGCTGATAATTTCTCCATGCTCCCCCCCCCCCCCGAAAAAATACCAGCAGCAAAACATCAGAGAACTAGGTTAATTTTTCCTCAGAGTAGATGATGGGGCTAATGATAATTGTATTTCTGATTCTTAAGCACTAAACTGAGGTGCATTTGATCCATAAAAAGGGATATGTGTGACTTTCCAACAATTACGATCTTCTTACTTTTTTTCTGCTTGCTGTTTTTGAGATGCTGCCCAGTTCAGTTCAACACAGTCCCACAAACATTTTCAACAGCATAGCAAAGGAGTGTAGCAAGAGGAGGTGTGAAGAAACTGCTGCAAATCCTGCTGTGGACTACTCTCTTCTACAAAAATGGCAGTTTAAATATACATAAATCTGCATTTCATAGCCACTTAAGCCAGTTGTCACCTGGGCCACCCCAGTGCCCACTTACGTCTTTCTTGCTGGGGTTTTACTTCCTGATCTGTTCAAATGCTCACCCAGCAAAACCAAAGCAGTTTGTTTAGAAACAGCTCAGCCTCCAAATCAGTGAAATGGAGTGGGAGGCGGTGGGGCACTGAGGGGAAAGTGTGACTGTGGTAACCCAAATTTTTATTAAGCTAGACAGCTGTGGAGAGTTAACACTGGATCTGGCCTGCCCATTCTGGATCTACCTTCTTTTTCTTCTCCTAGTCTCAGCACTGGCCTGCACTGTAGCTGCTCACTCCCTGTAGTCCAGGAACTTGGCACCAATAAAAGTGCTATCTGCTGGCTTTCCCACCTATGCAAATTTGTGATTTTTTTTCCCTCTCCCTTTTCTGGCAGTCCTGCCATTTTTCTCTACCAATTGCCCTTTCTTTTCAAAGGCGCTGGGCTTTGTCTCCTCCTCCTTCATTTATCCTCTGTTAAAGTCAAGTGATACGCTGAGCAGATATCTCGTTGCTCCCTAAAATTATGACACCTTCCGTGCCCTTCCTTACAAGGGGAATAGTCAAAGTATTTTAATGTCATACATTTGTATTAAGCATAATTGCCGCTATGCTTCAGTCACTTCTGGCTTTTGAGTTAGCAAGGATGGGTTTCTTCCAGATTTAAGGAAACAAGAATATCATAATACCTGCAGCACATGGAGTGCTTCGGCCTTTGAGCATGTCTAATGCCACAGCATGGATGGTGAGTGGGTGAGGGTTGGTTTTAAAAACCTTATGAACCTCAAGCAAAGATTCCACTGATGTAGTAGTACTATTGCTTGACAGGGGTTGCAGCACCTGGAGATTGGTTTAATGACTCCTGTTATCTGAAATTATAGATAAAATTTTTTGGATCTCTGTTTCAGTGTTTTATTCAGAAGTCTTGACTTAATTAGTTAAATCTACATATGGAATAACTACAGACTCTTTGAACTGCCCTGGGACTCACCATGGACATGGTATTTGACATTCCTAGGAGTGAACTTTGCATACTACTGCTTTCATCGCATAAGCCATGATAAGAGTTAATGAGGTTTTAATGTATTAAAATACAAAATATAAAAATTATTTATTAATAAAATGAGTTAATTATTTATGTTTCTGTATTTAATCTTCTCTATGCATATATAGCTGCTCTTCTTCCCAAGGATTAACAAGGACTCACTTTTGCTTTGACCACAGAAAACGGTTTATACATCATCCTCTGTATAATAAACATGATTTCGTGAAGAGTGAAGTATCATAGAAAAAAAAAATAAGAAGTACATAAAAAATTTAGGGCTAATATCCTTATAGGCTTATATGAAAAATGCAGCACAGTACAGGTAACTATTTTAGAACCTTGCGGATTTGCAAAATGGAGGGCAGTAAAAAGTAAGGTGTAATGACAGGACAGCTGGCTAACTTTATCTGTTTCTGTGTGGTTTTAAAAAACTTTTATACATTCAATCATTGTTTAATTGGTAAATGAATGAAAATGTCCCTCTACTTCATGTATATATGGACATAGATACACAAGTATGAATACGATGGTTTAGAAATCTGTCTGCAATTAACACTTAACTACATAAATGCAAGTTCATTTTTAACTTGCTTTCATAGTGAAAGAGGAAAAGCACAGTTTAGAAAGCATTTAGCTTTTTTTACTGTAACAGTGGAGCCCATGTAAATCACGCCACTCATATCTGTACACATATCTATTGTGAAGATGTAATGATACCGATTCTTATGTGTCTGTCTTGTTATGTAATTCTGTTCCGTAGCAACATTTTTGTTTTAGCCTCTTATATCACATCTGAAAATGCAGTAACACTGTCAGTCCTAGTTTGGGGCCTGGTCTAAAGTCTGTAGCAATGAAAGAAGAATCTTCCTGTTGTTTAAGAGACTTTAGACAGGGCTTCTAAAGGCAGAGCTCTCACAGAATGCTAAATCTGTGGGATCTAGTGACGCTAGTTTATGTAATGTGCTTTCAGAAAGGGGAAAACTTTGGTGCCAATAGGTCAGCGGAATATATGGAAGTAGGTAAGAAAGGAGCGTGATCTGCTGCGAGGAGTGGGAAGGAGGAAGGGTCCCTCCCAGGTGGGGATGGCAGGCAGGCGTGAGAACAATGCAGGGTGGGTGCAGGGGGACAACAATGGTGGGGGACAGGGCGGGAGGTGAGGAAGCAGGGGGAGCTGGAACAATGCGGTGGGGGGACATTGCGGCTGGGAGCTGGGAGCCCAGCGTGGGTGTACACAAGACTGGGAATATGCTTCGCAAACAATGACATTAACAGTGCTGGCAGGGCTACAGCCTCCGTCTGAGAACTAGACCAGAGCGGGAGGCTATTCCTGCATTTAAAAATATACATAGTTGCCTCCAAGTGTTAGAAAATCACTAGCCCGGCTGTGCTTTCACTGAAGCCAGTGGTAAAATTCCCACTGGCAGAGAAGGGATCAGGGTCAGCTCCATGTTCTCTCAAGCAGTTGCATGTATTTCTGTTCCTGCAGCAACTTTGCCTTTACTCTCATCTGTTTTTCTGTATTCTGGGGGGGTTGCACACTTTGAAATGAATCTTGCTAACAGTTTTAGAATTAAAAGCCAAAACTATTCCATCTGTAGGTAATGGAATTGAGGAAACTGCATGAGAAAATGCTGCTTTTGTCTTAAGAAAGTCAGCACTGACGTGTTCTGTAAATGTTAATTTACTCTTCTTCAGGTTACAGAGATACTGTTTGCTGTTAGGTCTGTGCTACTGACCAGGGAACTGATGCAACATTGTAGGAAATCACTCTAAATGGAAATTTTAGCTTAACCGATGCTTTTCTCTGGTCAAGCAATGATGAAATCTGTAGCACAGCAGCACAGCTGCGAAAGTCGGCTGCTTTGGAAGTTGCTAAAGAAATTTAAGTGTAGGAGATGGCTTTAAAAAGTAAAATGTAAACTCATGAAAAAATACCTTTGCACTTTGAGAGGCCAGGGCACTGGTGCAGTCTCCGGAATAAGCAGACAAAACACAGCCTCACGATAGAAAGTGGAAGGGCCCAATGATTCAGTCTTGGATCCTAGGGCAAAGCTGAACATTAATGGCACATGTATATCCCAGGAAGTTCAAGTTGTTTGGGCTTATGTGTGGGGATGTAAATAATAGCCCTGCTTCAAACTGGAAAACTAAAATTCAGATACGTTTTGCAGTTGTTTCTTAACACTTGCTGTAATTTTGATACAAAGAATCATCATCACGTAGCTTTTCTTGTCTCCAAGCAATAATTTATTAACCCCCTGGCTTTGTAGTACCTTATTTCATGGTGTACATGCAATATTTGGATTGTCCGTTTTGGTATTTGAATAAATAGTCTGAATCATTACAGTTTTTAAGTCTCTTCTCTAGCAGAAACTCTAGTACATTATCAAGTTTTTACCCAGCACTTGGGAAGCTATTTTTTTCCTCTTCACTATATGCGTGTAATAGCTATTATCATAAACTGAAGTTATACAGCAACAAGAGGAAGTATTTTTAGGTGTGATCTCATTTTGCAAAGGATAGAGTTATTCTAAGTATGTGCTTGTATTTTCCATTGTTTGCAGTAGCCACTAAAAAGTCAGAAAATAAAATGTTTCACCACTTATTCCAGCGTTCTTCTGGGACTGATCCAAAACCCATGGCAGTCAATGGGAGTACTTAGCCACTGCTTTTTCTCCTGGTGTTTTAATGAATTTATAAATCAATGTAACTTGTCCGTTTGTTTCAGTAAAAACGTGCATTATGGCTGTACTACCAAGAAAAGTAAGAGGTAAAATCACAGGGTTTCTTTTAATATTTTTCTTTTTTTTCAGGAAAGGGTATGTGCGGGTTTGAGGGATTTTTACCAGATAGTTTAATCCAGCATATGTATGGATTACTCCTCAAGTTTCCTCTCCAGCTGCAGAGTCCTTGCAGAGTTCCTCCTGCTAGAAAGGGGGATTCGGTGGTCCCAGAGTAGTGCTGAGCCCCAGCCCTTGTGCAACACACCCCTCCCTGCGCCCTGGCCTTGTGGATACTCCTATTGCAGACATATGACAACGGCAGTAAGGAATTTGGAGGCTCTGTAAAGTAATTTCTTCAGCAGCCACACCTTTTAATCAGGGGAGGAAGTCTAGAGACTTCCAGACCCATGCAAAAACAAGAGACGTGCGCTTGTGTGGAGCCCAGGTCCCGGCTGCGGGGCAACAGGAGGGTTCATGGCTGGCTCTGGTGTGAGGGGTTCTGCCAAGCCCACAGGCACCCCTGGTCTGAGCAGGGTCCTCAGCAGTGGCCTCAACCTGTGCCCCAGTTGGGGGATAGTGCAGAACTCTAAACCTCCTGTCCTCTCCTTAAGGAGTAGTTTTTAACCTATACTTCCCGGGGGATTGCATCCTGCAGAGCAGTGAGGTTTTATGTCAGCCAGGGGACCCTCCTCTCCTGTTTCAGACCCTGAAAGAAGCTGTCCAGGTCTGACAGCCAGCAGGTTTAGAGAGCCTGTCTCTTTTTAACGGCAGCTTCCAACACCTCTTTTGTTCTCCTTTACTGCTGGGGATTTTCCATTGCTTCAATGTCCCTCCCCTCGGACAACCTGGGAGAAGCGAGTTTCCTTCAGCAGGGCCAACCTCCACAGCAGCTGCATTGTTCTGCCAGGGCCACGGTGGCCTGTGTCAGCCACTTGCCTCCATTGTCCGCTGGCAGCTTCCAGCACCCTGTGGGATACGTGACACGGTCCCTGTCAGCTAAAGGCCAAGCCAATATGAGCTGATGGTTTGAGTTGTGTGCAGAGGTTGTAAAACAGGCTTTAGCTGATAAGTATATCCTCGGCAGATTCCCCAGCCGCTACTTAAAATTTTGAGTTAATGGCATTTCTCTTAATAATTCTGAGTTTATTTATGGTGGATGAGACATAAACTTTCTAGTACACCAGGCGTATTCTGGAGTGATAGACTCTAAGCTTCTCAGATTCTCCCACCCCACAGCACTGACCTTTTTGTCCAAAGCCAGCTTCTGGAGGTCCATAGGACTAAGAAGGAACCCTGAAAACTCTCTTCAGCTTTGTCCCTCAAAAGGCTGTGCCTCAGATCTCTGGCAAAATGTCTCAACTGAGGATGTTAAGGTGGTTTTCTTTCTATGATTTCCAAGAATTGGAAGCTTTGTGAACTTTTCTTCTCCTATTTTGTAGATGTAAAAAAAAGTTTTTTCTCTTAGCCATGACTTACATTGCTTCTCCCTCTTCTCCCAGTAAGTGTCTTTTGTTACAGTTTCATAGAACAATATCTTCAGCAGCAGAGCTGCGTTCGGAAGTTTCTGGCTTTTCTTTTTCTACACCATGCTGCCGTTTACCACCCACTCAGCTCTGAAAAAAAACCCTCCTGCACAAAGACTGTGTGCATAAGATCACTGAAATAGTCCATGTTAAAAAACAGGATTGTACTGGGTTTCTTTCTTAAACAATTCAACTCAGTTCAGTAGTCATGGGGTCAACTTAGCCATGGGCTAAGCATAAGCGACATAATCCAGACTTGCTAGCACAGAATCTATGGGATAGCTGCGGAGACTTCAGAGAGAGCAGAGAGGGTTTTCTGGGTCAGTACTGCACAGGCAGGTAACTCATTCATTTATCTACTCATTCAGAGTGGATAAATTGGAGCAGGTAATGTATCAAGATTCATGCGATTAAAATGACTGGAATGGGTAACAGTAAAACGCAGTCTTGTTCTTTTTGCTAATTACTACTGATAATGTAGTCTGCACTAATGCACCTAATATGTTATCACTTTGGATACCATTGCAATGCTATGTTCACGGCTGAATAAGGAGATGAGTTGAACTTGCGAGCTTGATAAAGGAAAAGACAGCAGAGCTCTTCACCATCTACATTTACAACTTGGTTTTGGAGAGTGTATTGGAATCATAGGATTGTGCTATCTTTATTTATCTGACAGGGGGAGAGGATTGAGGGGTGGTGATTTTTTAGGCTTGTCCTTGCATGTAGGAAAATGCCACTGTTTACCTAACTGGATATGTGGTACCGTATTGATTATCCAGCATGAAACAAATTTAATTCCACCCCAGTGAAAGATAGAAAACTTTGGAAACTGTCAAGTGACTGAATGAGGCTCTGTTCTTTTTCCTGTCACGGCTTGTGTTGATTGCAAAGGGAATTGATACCCAGTGATTAAGAGAAAAATATTCTCTTCTTGTGAATTTTAGAGAAAGCATTTTTGCCATTCTGTCAGGGTTTTTTTTCTTGCTTTTTAAACAGGTTTGGGGAGAGCAGGATATTAAAATGCCAACTCTGCTTGCCTCACAAAAATAGCAAAAGCAATAGCTGGTTGTCACATTTTCTGTTCTATCATCTAATTGATTGTAGTGTAATATCTGCAGACAGCATAACATGAATTGAAAATAGAGCTCATGTGATTATGATTCATTCCCTGCCTTCCAAGTCCACTGTAAATAAACTACATCATTTCTTACTTCTATACACTTGTTTTTATAACTATACCTTTCCTTACTTTTCAGGTGTAAGAGGTGATCCTTTACCATGTGTAATTTAATTTTCTGAGTGGACACTAAATTTGTAGAAGACCACAGTCAATCTCAGCAAACCAAATTCTTGCTATTCCTTCTGGCATTTAATGTATATTTTGGTTGAGAAAGCTCCCCTGAAATCTACCTCAGCTGCAATAAGGCTTCCTGACATGGAGTGTTCTAGGGTACCATAAAATTATAGGAGCCTGCTTGTATTGTTTTCAGGTTATTATTGTTAATAATAAGTTCCTGTTGTTTGAAAGACTGATTTCTTGTATACTGGCAAGAATAATGTCTTCATATGAGGTGAGGTTGACTCATTTAGTCTGGTAAATTTATTGTGGCACATGCAGATATCACAAGCCCCTTCCTGTTTTACTTTAGAAGCTGAAAGATAAGTGACTTTCTGAAAGACCTCTGTAATCTGAAGGGCTCAGAAGATAAAAATAAGAGGATATCCACCGGAGAGTTTTTAATTATTTTCTGAATATCCTGATGATGTTTATGGGTGAATAGATTTTTTTTTAAATATGCGGAATGCCAGAAGCTATTAAGAATAATGGAACTAAGTCACCAACAGGTTGGATGAAAGAGAGTGAGACTGGCTGTAAACTTTTTGGCTCTTTGGAACTTCCATAGAATGTGCAGTGGAGTGAGAATATGATGTAGTGGAGGGTAGGGCATCGCTCATTGCTGTAGGTAAGAAATGAGACTTCATGGTCTGGGTTCAATACCTAGTCCAAGGAGACATTAAGTGGCTTATCTTTGTATGATGGAAGGGTATTGGAAGAAAAGTAGCTATACACTTGCCATAGTTCTCTCAGGTTTTCTGTAAATATCTGGTAACTGCTTTTCTTTGCTACAAGACACGGGGAGAGATGGATCTCTGTGATTGTTATGAGTTAGGCCTGGATAGGAGTATAAAAGCAATCTTTTTAATTATTTATTTATTTTTTTTACAATGCCAGAGATGATATATAGTTTAAATATCATGAAATATGTATTCATGAAAGCATGAGCTGACACTGTTATGACACAGTTCTTATGCCAGAAATTCAGGTGGTAATTCCATCTACTCTCGGCACTGTTTATCTTTCTCAAGCTCCCACCATGAGAGATCTGGCGTGCTCCCCAGTACAAAATGAAAAAGAAAAACCGTATTCCTCCATTTTCCTCTTTAGTCATCTTTTCTTATAGTTGGGAATGGGGCCAGCACAAAGTTAATACTGTTCTCAAATATCACTCAAATCCTGCTTTGTGGATTTACATAATACATTGGCGTTCTTGAGGCTCTTCATATAGACGTGCATTAGCTAGCAGTACTTATGGGTGTCTGGAAGGTAAGAATCTCATCTTTTTCCTACCTGCAGTGCCTGGATTGTTCTGGAGTGCACAGACTGGGGAAAAAAAGCTCTGGATCTGTTTGCACAAAAGCAAATTTGTGACACACTTTCAAAGTAAAACATTAGAAAATGTGACATAAATATCCTTAAATATTCAAAGCCGAGGGGGGAAATCTCTGTTGTTTCTCATTTAAATTTTTCTTTAAGTGGTAAAACCTAAACTTTCTGAAGCTTGAAGTGAATTCCAAAAGTCATTTGTGAAATGACTCTCTTCTGAGGTCCCCAGGAGTCGTGCACAGTATGTGGGTTAAGCAGGTAGTTGCAATGAAGAAACTGATATATCACACACATGGCTGTTGTGATTAGAGGCATACTTCTGACTATTAAACTAATCTGGTAGAAGTGTGATTGCGCATGAACAACTTAAAGCAGTATCTGACGGGATGAAGTGGGAGAAGAAAGTTTACTGTAAATTAGCATGGGTTGACCATTCAGAAGGTCAGCTATCTTCACCAATTTTGTATCCGTGGCTAGTGCTGCCATCTAGTCCGTGTATATGCATTTAAAAAGGAAAAAAGAATCCTTTTTTCATCTGAGTGGAGACATGAGTATGAAAGCATCTAACTTGCTGTGCAGGGAAACAGTTCATTTGACATACTTTTTGAAAGCATTTTGAAATACTTTCTGACAAACTTTTGCAAGTGTGCTGCTGAAAACCAATGAAATGGTGCATAACACGTTTACTTCTTTAGTTGTTATAGAACATAAAGTAAAAAGTGAATTATCCGAGTTTTAAAGTGAACTCTTTTGTAGTTAGTGAGTGTGGGAGAGGAGAAACTAGTTCTTCTGCAATTGTTTGAAGTTGTTATTTTTTTTACGGGGTTTTACCTAAAAAGGTAAAACCTTTTAGGTTTTACCTAAAGGTTTGAAATAATTCTATTATGCACTATTTGACCTACTAATGATACAGAACCACCTTCATTCAGATGACTTCATAAGTTAAAGAGGGAGAATCTCTGCGTTTGGAAGTTCAGCTATTTTATTTGTTCAAGGAAAACAGTCCAACTATGTCTGTCTTCTCTTCCTTTTTTGTTTTTGTCTTAAACTTCTAATATGTATCTTATGCTAGAAACTTCCATTTAGAGTAAGTGAAAATCAACATAAGAATATATATTCTTGTTTCCCTTGACCTTATTTTAAGCTATATTACTTCCACTAAAGGCTTCTTGCAAGAGAGAAACATAAAAATGCTCAGTAACATCTATTTTCTGAAGAAGTTGTGCACCACTCATTTCATGCAGGTTTATTTTAAACGCATTTCTTTCCTAAATCAATTGCAATGATTTTGGAGATGCTGATACTGCATTTTTTGCACACTGTCTTGCTAGAGGGCTGTATCTGGGGCTGGAGGAATGTTTGAAGAGGGGCAAGGTTCATTTTTATGTCTCTTCCATGTTTTGCCTATCTACTGAAATCAGGAGATCGACAAAGAAAAGGTACCAAACGTAGCAGCAGTTTTTAATTTGTGATATGAAAATGTGATTGTAAGGAATTAGATTTAAAGCACACGCCATATAATTCATCAAACAGCAGCAATGGTAACTATTTTTTGTCACTAAGTTTAAAGTGGAAGCAGAGGCTCAGAGAAGTTAAAGGCATTGTTAAAACAGATGGCCTATAGAGATGCTTGTCCTTTTTCTGTTTCAAAAAGAAGTTATTTTTCTCCTGCTGTGGTAGTAAAAAATTGCCTGGTCATTATTGCTGTGTTTGTCAGCCTGTATAGTTTTAGCATGGAGAAAAAAATGCACAGAACCTGTACCTGCCCTGAAGCAGCACTTTAGATAATAGGCACTACGAAGACCTGTAGCATTTTGCAAACAGCTCTCTTGAAACTTGTTTTCAAAAAAGTACCAAACCATGCATAATTTAGCTTTGGAGCACTTTCACAGTCTACCTGCAGGGAAGGTAAGGTGGCTCCTGGGTCACAAATGAGTTTCTGTGGCTATAGGATGCAGAGCAGAGATATGGACCCAGCAGTCTTCCTGGGGAGATAAAACATTCTGATGGGCTTGGGTTTGCACATCTATTCCTCAGCAGGATGTTGCTAAAACCTCCAGTTTCTGGAGTATTGTGGCCAAGGACGTAACAGAAATACTATTTCCGTATCTTCCATGCTTCTTGTGCAGTTTGTTCTGTAATTTAAACATAGTTCTCCAATTTGTATCCATCAACATGTCTATTTTATGCATGGATACATAGATTTAGTTCTTTTTGAATGGTATTTGGTAGCATGGTTATGTGCCTGAAGTATTTCCAAATGTATACAATTGATAATTTCAATATTAAAAAAAAAAAAAGGAAAAAGATTGTCCATTGCTAATTGCACCTTCAGTTTTACTGACTGATATGCACTCCTTGCAAAGTGCATGATAATTTGCAAATTTTAAAAGGTTATTGTTTCTTGCTGTGACTAAAAATTTAAAATTACTTTTTAAACCAGAGTAAAAGTGCATTCCACCCTAACCCCCAAATGGCAAGCTGTTCCTTTCAGGATATTACTCAGATTTCTAGAAGCTGGATGCCTGTAATAGGTTTCCTTGCTTGCTAAAATCTAGTGAGGCCATTACCATTTAAAAAACTTTATTAAGCATTTCAAGATTGGCAGTTAACATTGAAAGTGTGTTTGGAGCAGACAAAACGATATTGTATCTGGACAATGTTCTTTGCATGCATGTTTCCTTCAATGCATCTTTATTGCCTTAATTAAAGTATTTAAACTGCGAAAAATGCTTTTGGAGTCCAGGAAGGTCAATCTTTTCCACATCAAACTCTATATAAATTGATAGCGTAATGGTGGAAAATGTAACTTGATAAAAATTGCTAGCCAGATTTTTGCTTTTTTTTCTTTTTTAATAGCTAAAATTATCAGTAAATCCTTGTTTTGGCATAGCTTTTCTTTTTTTCTAACCAAAGATATTTAAATAACCTCGGTATTTCTCAGTTAGGTTTTCTCAAGAATCAGTAATTTTCAAACCTGAATAAATTCAGCAAGGTTAAATATTTTGAAACTAAAATACCTTTCTGATCTTAATGAAGATGTGCGCTAAATAGAACGTAAATGTTCCGTTGCAAGAATATGCGTACAATGTTCTCATGTATGAAGTTGTATGAAAGGCAGATACCCTAAATAAGAATCATTCAGCTGTTGTTATGGTATTCATAGTCAGATTCCGTAAAGCACTTGGATTTGAGCAGTGGATGTTGGCCTCTGGGTTAGTTATTTGGAGGGCTAAATGGAAACTGAAGTATTCTGAAAATTTCTTTCTGTTGCCGGCAAAGAAAAAAATGTGACTAATGAAATCATATTGGTATGTATGCATGTGGAAGTGCAAGATTTTGTAGAGTCCAGGAAGAGGACTCTGGATTCTATCTAGTTATTAACTTGCCAGGAACTCTTACAAACTTTTCTTACGAAAAAAAACCCCTGACTATGCCCTCTGATGTGGACAAGCAAGTGGCAGACTATCAGTAAAATTGAAAAAATTCAGACAATGCAGAGCAACCTGGGCGTGTGACCTTGTAAAGCAGAGATGGCATTTTTTTCATGCTACTTTTAACCTTAATAATAAACATATATCACAAATATCACTATCATTCTGAGCATACCTTACCATTTTATAGTTGCAAGTTCAGCAGTGGCAAAGCTATTGCTAAGTATGAAAAGGTAAGTACAGACTCTCAGGCTGTAAGAACACTATGGCATGCGACGTTTTCACAAGGAATCATTTCAGAAATCAATGATCTCCTGTTCATGCCTTCCATCAGCTGGAAAATGGTCTATTAGATTGGGACAGAAAAAGGTATGGGGTTTTTTGTTTAATTTTAGAGCAGGGTGATGTAAGGAAAGTATAAACTTCATGTGGGTGCTATGTATTTTACATGCTTTTATGGGTTTTTTTGTTGTTTTTAATTATAGTCACTATTAACACATATGGATGCTGAAATACTAAAAACTTTGTAGTCATAAAAAGAAAATCTTATCTTTTTTTCAGTAAGGTAACTTATAGTGTGTTACAGAAATAAAAATAAAAGATTTTTGCCCCAATCTGTCTTTTAATTTAAAATAACTTTTGACTGGAAATTACCTTATGTTTCAAAAAGAGAAAGAAAATAAAAATAATAAAAAAGAGAACTGTACTTGAATTGCTTGTTGCCTAGAAGTGATGTGAGGCAGGATTGAGGAAACCTTTCAAAACCTTCTCTCAAGTCTTTCCCACTATTTGTGTCTTTGCTTTTCTCCTGATGTCTCTTAACCACTCATTCTAACAGGGAATTTTATATTTTTTAATTATAACTTTCTAAAATATTTTAAAATATATTTGTTGATTTAAAGTTGAAAAGTAACTTAAAGTATTATGGAGAAATACAGAGGCAAGTATGTAAGCTTGTTATATGGCTAGCAGCTTCCCTTGTACCATATGGTTAAAATGAATGCTTTGCAACATTCCTATGGGGCAACTGACAGTGTGCAAAGTGCCCACAGAACACATATAAAATAAATTCATACCAAATGAAAAAAAATGTAAGACGCCATAGTACACATATTTGCTCTTTTGCCTTTAAATATGGGTATGATTTTTAAATAAAGCTCTCTTCTAAGAGCACTTCAACTTCACCAGAGAGTGTTGGGACGCATGAAGCTTGTTCAAAGAAATGAAAAAGAAGTGAATGCAACCTCAGCTAAACAACAGACTCAAAAAACCCTCAATACATAGTTTGAATCCTTTATTTCTTGTCCAAAACAATTTGCTAAGCAATTTCAGATTTGATACCAGGATGATGATTTGGAAAATTTAAGGTCAACAGTAACTTCAATTTACAGAATAGTAACAAAAATTAAACTCGTAATTAGCTATGATTGACATTTCCCTTGCAAAATATGTGCCTTTGGTAATGACATTTGAGTCTCTTAGTGGTTTTTGTCATAGTTAAGCTGCAAAGTGTTTTGCAATGGGGATTAATCTCATTTTGCCTTCCTGTAAAATAAGGAAGGATGGCACAAGCAGATGAAGAGACTTTCCTAGAACAGGGGTAGAGCAATGGACAAGCTCAGGGGTGAGTGCCCTTGGGCTGATGCCTCAGTCCAAAGGCAGTGCTTCCATTACTATTCTGTAAATGATTCTTTTTTTTTAATTTTTATTCTTTTTAAAGTGAATTGATACATTTTCTGTTTTGTGACTGTCAGAAATCTGAAATTTAATTGGTGTAAGTTTTACTGTATAGTTTTCACAAACCAATCTTACTTGTGATTTGAGTGTTTTCTTCTGGCTGTACGTAGCAAGTAAAAAAAAAAACTGTTTAAAGATGTAGGATATTTTTGCATGCATTGCAGATACGACTGTTTAATAATACAATACAATTGCATATGTATGCTCCCTGTGGCTACAAAAGTACGTATTCACAGAATAAAAACCACAGTCAAAGGAATCCAGACTGCTTATTTTTATACTTACTGATATCCCAGGGAAAAAGGTAAAAAGCAGTTTATAAAACCTGGACAAAAGAAGGATGTAACTTTTTTTTTTTTACTCCCTTGGGCTGAATTTCAGCTGAAATAACTGACAGTTTTTGGACTTACTGAAGGAAATGATGAGTGAAGATAAATATCCAGATGTTTGCTGGCCAGATGTGTAAGGTTACATTTTGGAAGGCATGAATGCTCTACCTGTGTCTTCTGAAGAAGAAACTGAAGATAGTAAACATGCTAGATTTTTATTTCTACAGTTTGGGGCAAAAAAAAAGGGGGTCGAAGTAAAAATTGTTTTGCCCTCAACATAGCTTTTTAAGAACAGATGCAGGTTGCAGAGGCAAATTTTCAGAGCATACAAGTGGGTTATTTTTATTTAATGGCTATTATGTCTACGTGGCTAACTTAACACCCTTTGTGCATTGTTTTTAATTTAGGGGAGATGCAGCTTATGGAACTGTCTTAATTTTCCAGCAGTAGGAAATAGGTGTGTCGAGTCTCTGAAAGTTTCCTATTTTCTGTTCCCATGTTTCAAGCTGCGTATTTACGACAACAAAAAATTTAAACCTTGACTTTTTCCCCTCTTTCCCCCGCCTACGCCAAGTCTCTGCCTTTCCCACCTAACGTACAGATCTGCTTCTTTTCAAATAAATTGTTGGAAGCGGCTGCCTGCTCATACAGCAGCACAGCTCATCTCTGCTTGTGCTTGCTCTCAAACTTGGGAAGAGGGAAGAAGTGTCTTGGTAAAGTCAAGTAAATAATGTAGCTGCTAGGCAGTAGAAAAAAAATATTGGATTTGATTGTGTATTATTCCCATATGGGTGAGATATATTTAAAATCGAAAAGGAAACCAGCTCCCTTAAAACTTAAAGGGACAGATTCTCAAAAATTGGCAGGCAATTTTCGCCTATAATTGTACCTAATGTGGAAGGGATTTTCCTCTGCTGAGGAGGGATAAGAGGGTCTTGCCACCAGACTAGCAGTGAGGGAGAGGAGGCCTCTTCCAGCATGTAGATGTTGTTACTGGCCAGATCTTTGACTCCTTCCTTGGGCTAAAGATCTCTCATGGCCCACAGGGCCCCAGAGAGGCGGGTGAGAGCGAGAGCCTGCCCCAGTGCATGGGAGGTGATAAACTCATTTATGTGAACTCCCACTCCTTTAGGAGCTCCAAAACAAGCATGTCAAGAGTGAAACTCCTTTTTTTTTTATTAAATTTTTTTTTTTTTATTTAAAAAAAAAACCAACTTTTGAACAGGGTTTTCTCCTGGGCAGGCAGTGTTGCTGTATGTTCCAGCACTGCAAAATCCCTTAAATGGCATGGCCTGTAATTTTAAATGGAAACAGCCTTGAAGGGTTTTTTTGTTTATTGTGCTCATGTAGGCTAGTTTTTGTGTTCCCATTCTGCCAGTGTGTGAATATTAGAAAACATAACAGCCATGTAATTACAGAAGTCTAATCTCTTCCTCCTTAGAAAAAATAGAGGGCTTCCAGAAATATTTGTCTCAAGGACATAGGCTGTCCCACCCTCAATTTCTTCTCTAACTTACTTATTTCTTCTTAGTTGTATATGAGAACAAATAGATTCTGGAGCAGAATCTGAAGATTGGCTGTTGCAGACATATTGAAATAGCTTGTTTCAATTTCAGTGTAATCCTCAAAACATTGCTTAGGAGTGTCATGTGCTCAGGACAAGTGAAGACATTAAAAGGTGTAAAGAAAGTGTGGAGGGATCAATTGCTGTCATGAGTCTTTGCATTTACAGAGGGAAGAGTAGTGGTTAAGAAGGGAGAAGAAAGAATGATGGTGGAGTCACCATGAAGAAAGCGTGGTCGTAGAAGTTCAATGATCCTGGTTCTGGGAGTTCATTCCTGCTCCTGGGACAGTTGCTGCTGTTGGGAGATAAAAAATTGCTAGGCCCTAGGGAAAAAACCCACAAACACCTTAACCTTCAACTAAAGGTTAGGAACCAGGATGCAGTTGGAAGCTCCATCACTGTGGTTATGGTAGGCACCATGACCCCCAGGAAGGTAGAGCTCTGGACCCTGCCACCCACCTGCTTTTTCCACTGCAGTGGAAAAAACCCTGCAGTTTCCTAATACAGGTGGGGGGATGGAGAGCAGAGTAACAAAACACAGTTCACATTTGGTAGTCAAAGTAACTGTTTCTCAAGCATGTGGTGACTTATCTGTGATGTGATGCTGGTGTTGCCAGGTCTTGCAATATTAGCAGCTGTCTCAAGAGCTTTACTGGTGGTGCTGGCTTTGAAATAATTCCGAGATTGTTTTTCTTTGGCTTTGATTTCTGTGCCTATCAGACACATTTACTTTGTGGTTTTTATACATATTGGGGAGTGAAATCACTTCTATAACACTGGAAATGGTCTACACTATAGCAGTTGCACTACGAAATTTCAGCTATTGTGACTGTACAACTGCTTAGAAGGGGGGGATTGTGGTAGGCAAAGGGGGGCACATTCAGACAGGAAAAAGCTATGGATCTGCCTGTGTGAGTGGCATATAGAAGCACCGTGGGATGTGGCGGGAGCATAGGGAGGGCTGGATGGAGCACAGGAATGTGACAAAAAGCAGTAGGCATTGGGGTGGTATGGAGGAATGCATGTGGAGTCAGGATAAGTTTAGGAGGAGTGGTCTGAGGCTAAGGGAGGAAATTTATGATGGATAGATTTATGGCTGCTGCATGTTGAAGCTGAGGGATAAATCCCTGTCCTATAGAAGCCCTCAGAAGTTTTGCTGTTAATTACAAAATGAGAGTTTGCACAAAAAATGAATGATAGTCCTTTTTTTATATCAGGCACTGAGAAATGTTGTATTTTTGTATACAGATAAACTGGTCAACTGAAAATACTGTAGTAACTTCCCAATTAGTTATGCTTCAAAAGCTTATGATTGTCAAGCAAATGAAATGCTTTTTTTTTTTCATGTGTAGAACTAGCAATAGTAGTTTTTAGTGGATGAATTGGGTAAAATTGTCCTCTACTCTCTGTTCTAAAGGAAAAGGCAATGGCAAGTGCTAGAGGACTGTATTTTTATGTATATTATGGTGTGGGGGTTGTATTTTTTTTATCCCTTTAGAGCTATCTAAAATTTTTCATTTGTTTATGTTCAATAGGGGGCTGTATTAATATTTTTTAGTTACATATAGATTTATATCTATTAGTTGAGTAGTACAAGCATCCCTTGAGAGGTGCGCTACTAAGTGTTAATATAATTGCTGAAAAGTTTCACACATTTTTTTAGTTGGGAATAATACCCAATATGTGTCTTTTGTGTGAGGCGATAGCACAACATTTTACACATTAATCAAAATAATTCACAGAGCTTACTTCATCTTCCACTCTAGTAGGATATGGTTACTACACAAATAACTTTAGGACAGGAAGTAAGAATAATACTGTAATTAACTGAAATTGCAGGGGAACTTAGGTAGTCAGAATGTAATTATGCAAGGCAGAACTCAGTCAGGAAACAGGATTAACTTTCCTGTTCTTTTGAAATATGCCAGATGATTGCTAATATTTATAAATGGTTTTTACACATCAACTGAATGATGATGTCTGTGACAGAGGATCTGCCTTTAAGATTACTCTGAGCAGTTGGTTCCTATCTGACTCAGTGATAAAGATGCTTCCTCCAGGAGCAGCTGTTAAATTTCCATCTTGCAAGGTAGATTTCCTTAACGGTGTCACAACCAAACATTGGCCCAATCTTTTGTAGTTTGTCAAAGCTAATTTGATTGCAGTATATCCAAAGTAAATTCAAATTGTAAATGACTGAGTAAAACTGGTTTATTTTAGGAAAAAAAAAAAACCCAACCAAACAAAACCTAAAAAACCAAAACCAAAACCCACAAAAGTGTGTATTCTATGTTGCTTCAGATGCTGGTACAGGAAAGTTCAGCAGGAAAGCTACTGGCTTAATAGTGAAATGCACAGTTATCTTAAATTTTCAAAGGATTACAGGAGCCCCTCCTAACTTTATTAGTGTTTTGCCATGTGGTTTGGAAGTAGCATAATAGAGGTAAAATCAAAATTAAACTCTGCTAGAAGAAGTGGAAAACAAGAATAGCTACTAAGTATTATAATGGAATCATAGAATGGTTAAGGTTAGATGCCTAAG
>JANRGW010028570.1:0-28993 GCA_024733675.1 Psilopsiagon aymara
CAACACCCCCAAGTCCTTCTCCGCAGGGCTGCTCTCAGTCTCTTCTCTGCCCAACCTGTAGCTGTGCCTGGGATTGCACCGACCCAGGTGTAGGACCTTGCACTTGGCATGGTTAAATTTCATCAGGTTGCCATCAGCGCACCTCACAAGCATGTCAAGGTCCCTCTGGATTTCATTCCTTCCCTCCAGGGTATCAACCGAACCACCCAGCTTGGCGTCATCAGCAAACTTGCTGCAGGCGCACTCAATCCCACTCTCCATGTCACCAACAAAGATGTTGAACAAGATCGGTCCCAACACCAATCCCTGAGGGACATCACTCATTCCTGGCCTCCAGCTGGACATTGAGCCATTGAGCACAACTCCTTGCATGTGCCATCCAGCCTGTTCTTTATCCACCAAGTGGTCCACCTATCAAATTGATATCTCTTCAAAACAGAAAGAAGGATGTCATGTGAGACAGTGTCAAACGCTTTGCACAAGTCCAGGTAGATGACATCAGCTGCTCTATCCCTGTCCATCAGTTCCATAGCCCCATCATAGAAGGCCACCAGATTGGTCAGGCAGGATTTCCCCTTAGTGAAGCCATGCTGGCTGTCACCCCGCACCTTGCACTTGTCATAGTTAAATTTCATCAGGTTGGCATCAGCCCTCCTCACAAATGTCAAGGTCCCTCTTTATGTCATTCTTTCCCTCCAGCATATCAACCAAACTACCCAGCTTGGTGTCACCGGAAAACTTGCTGAGGGAGCACTCAATCCCACTGTCCATGTCACCAACAAAGATGTTGAATAAGACCAGTCCCAGCACCGATCCCTGAGGGACACCACTTGTTACTGGTCTCCAGTTGGACATTGAGCCCCGTACAAAGATAGGATGAGAAAGTTGGGATTGTTCAGCCTGGAGAAGAGAAGGATGCATGGAGACCTCATAGCAGCCTTCCAGTATCTGAAAGGGGCCTACAGGGATGCTGGGGAGGGACTCTTCATTAGAGACTGTAATGAGAGGGCAAGGAGTAACAGGTTCAGACGTAAGCAGGGTAAGTTTAGATTGGATATAAGGAAGAAAGTGTTTGCTGTAAGGGTGATGGGGCACTGGAATGGGTTGCCCAGGGAAGTTGTGAATGCTCCATTGCTGGCGGTGTTCAAGGCCGTGCTGGACATAGCCTTGGGTGATATGGTTTAGTGTGAGGTGTCCCTGCCCATGGCAGGCGATTTGGAACTAGATGATCTGAAGGTCCTTTCCAACCCTAACTATTATATGATTCTATGATTCTATGAATGCAAAATATTTCTAAATTGATTTTATTTCATCAAATTGGTATTTTGCATTCCAGTTTCTCTGTACAAAGGGAACACGTTTTACAAACTCTTCTACTTTAAAGTCTAGGTTATAAACAGAAAGATTAAGTATTATGCTAGTCTTATTTATGAAAAAGAGTTTAATGAGTATAGTTCAATTAATACTTCGAAAAGAAGTATAATCATAGAATAGTTAGGGTTGGAATGATAATCTTTAAAGAAAATTCCTTAGTGTATTCACTGAGGCAGTGGAAGAGCCAAACCAATATTTTTCAATCATCATTTTCTGCTAATGAAAACCTAAGTAGAAAAATTTTGTGCAGATAGGTATCACAAAATGGCTCATGTTATATAATGCCCTGACACACAGTGAAAAGTAGGGATGAACAAGGAGTTTTAGAAAGTTGTATCTTAATGTTCCTGAACTGTCTGATTCCAACCTCTGATTTCTCTATTCCCAGGGAAAACTTCCTATGCATTGGCTAATGGGATAAAAAAATATGAAAAGCAGGCTATGTTAGCAAGGAAATGGCATTACATGCTTCTCGAAACTCTCTTCTAGCTGTCCTGGGCAGGAGCGGGGGGGATGTGTGCATGTTTACGTATACTCATTATGTTGAAAATGCAGCTTTTCTTCTATAAGTCTGTGCAGATGACAAAGGTGTTGCAGTAGCAGCTCTGTCTGTTGTGTTCAAAGTTTGAGTAGCTACTGTATTTGTCACTGGAGCTGCTGTAGCTGCTGTGTTTGGAGCTGGAGTAGCTGCGCTGTCTGTTGCTTTGCACTCAGATCCAGGGACATTTTTTCCCTTTGAAGGTGCTGGATAGTTTTGAACAGAGCTCTGTAAGCATAGGCCAAGCCCCAGTATGTTGCCATGATTTGTCCATCTCTGGTGTGACCAGAATGACAACACACCTCATTTAAGTGTTTTAATTATTTTTCTGGATTTTGCACTTGTTGAATGGTGAAGTTCCAAAGCACTGGAGGAGCCAACTGGCCTAGATACTTGCCCATACTATCCCACACACCCTGCCACTCATGACTGTCCAGCCTCCAGGAAAATCTCTTGGTCCTCCTATATCGTCATCTAACCCTAGACAGCGCCCAAACCCGATTCTGTTTAACTCTCGAGATCAGATGCAATGGTCATGGGTAGAACACGCTCTGTATGCATGCCAACATGGTGATCCCCATCACAATCAGCAGGCAGGTCTCAAAGGTACTTAAAGGCCATTCAAAAACTCCAGAACTCTCAAATGATGCTGCAAAAGGTCTGGTGGGACGGCTGGGAGTGTATTGGAATGTCTCCTTCACAGGCTGACCATCTGATGAGGGGAAAAAAGATTTGTAATTGCTAAACCTATTATATTTGCTATTATATACCTCCCAAAGTATAGAGGTGGTGACCACACTGGGAAAGCAAGCCAGATAATTTTCATGATCAATGATTCTATTGTATTACAAGTCATTACCATAAAGTACAATGAAACAAGAACCTTAGCCCAAGGCCCCCAGCTGATAAACACTAACACATCAAATAGTGGCTGTAAGTAAGGTATGACATTCTGAAACTCCAAGATAGAGAGCAACAACTTTGAGAGCCAATATATCAGTATTGTGATGAGTTACTGTTAATCCAAAACAATAAATGCCTATCACAAATGAGATTAGACACACTCTGGTCAGGTCTGTTGTTGTCTCAACCCTTCATGTGCCACATTGGGCACCAAAAAGAACTGTCATGGTTTAAACCCAGTTGGCAAATCAGCCACACAGACTCTCTGTCACTCCCTCACCTTCCTCTCCAAAGCCTCCCGCTCCCGAAAGGATAGGGAGGAGAATCGAAAGCATGTAGCTCCCATGGGCTGAGATAAGAACAGTCCAGTAACTAAGGTATAACACAAACCACTACTGCTGCCACAATAATAATAATGATAAGAGAAATAACAAGGGAAGAGAATACAACCACTTACGCCTGCCAACCGATACCCAGGCCAACCAAACAGTGACCTAACCCTTCTGGGTAACTGCCCCAATTTGCATAGTGGGCATGATATGCTGTAGTATAGAATACCTCTTTGGCTAGTTTGGGTCAGGTGTCCTGTCTCTGTTTCCTCCCAGCTTCCCCTCCTCCCTGGCAGAGCATGAGACTCAGAAAGTCCTTGGTCAGAGTGAATATTACTGAGCCATAACTAAAAACATTGGTGTTATCAGTGCTGTTCCCAGGCCGAAAGTCAAAAGCACAGCACTGCACCAGCTACTAGGAAAGAGAAAAATGGCTGCTACTGCTGAACCCAGGACAGTACTGCACTTCCAATTTACAGCTGACTTTTATTAAGTGTGCATATTTTAATTAAAAAGAAAAACCAAACCAAAAACAAAAACCAAACTAACAACAAAACCCTCATAATAATGCCACAGAAATGTTCTATATTAGTAGTCTGGGAAATGACAGTTGTACCATGCATATGATTGTATCAGGTCAATTAAGGTCTGTCACTAGATAAAACATATTCAACAACATTCAACATACATCTGCATGTAGACACACCCGATGGTAAACAATTTATTGTTCTGCAGGAAGGAGTGTGAAAAAAGAAACAAATGCTGACATAATTTGTCTTATAGTTACTAGCTGCATCTAGTGAAACACCAGGATCATCCCTCCATCAGTCATTATATTAAACCTTGGATGAATTGTGAAATGCATAGACTTATGGTTTAATGGGAAGTGTCCCACTGGTGGGGGAGTTGGAACTAGGTGATCTTAAAGTCCTTTCCAACCCTAACTATTCCATGATTCTATATGTTATGCTACTGTATTTCCCATAGAATAATTTACAAAGATACAGGGAGTTCAGTGTATGCTAGATATTTCATATATTAAAAATAAATTATGACCACACAAAAGTGAGTACTAATGTTTGTTGCATAAATGATGATAGTTCCTGAATAAAACCATAATGAACACATAACAAATTGAATATGTGTAGTCTTTTCACGGTATCCTCATATTAATGACATTGTAGTGATGTATGCGTGCCAAAATAAATTACTCCTTATGAATATTTCACATACACAAAATCTTCCATTTATGTGGCAAAGTCAAACTTCACATAAAAGAAACTGATTTCACTCAATATTTTTAGATTAAGAAAACTAATACTTTTACCAGTTGTTTTATGCTTTGTTTTCAGAATATGTGACTACAGTTCGATGATTTAGAGTGCAAGTAACAGAAAAAAAATATATAGCTTCACAAAATTTCCTTTGCTACTTTTAAAATTGAATAATACTTTAATTAATCATACATTAGGATTTGTTAATTGGAAATACGTTCGTCAGACATGTAACTTCTATAGAATTTCTTGGTTGTCTCATGAGTTTGCAGTCAGTATGGAATGGTGCAAAACTTTTACTGGCTTTTGTTTTCCAGAAGAAGGGAAATAATTTTTATTTTGCCCTCTGCACAGTGACAGTGAACTTGGTAATAATTGTTGCAGAAATACGCATGCTGTTACACAATTAATGTTAAAGCTTTTGCTTTGATTTGCCAGATCTACATGTATGTTTATATTGCTTTTTATTGTCCTAAGGTATTACTTAAAACTACAAGCTGATTCTGCTTGTGAAATCATTTGGATACTCTTTGTGACATTCATTGCTAAGTAAATACAAATTGATCTTGGTTCTGGCATTTCAGTCAACTTTAAAGAAGTAAGCATGAGTCAGTCACTTGACTTGATGTTTTTAAATTTTCACATCCTAGGCACATCTGACTTGTATTTAAAATAAAAGCTCTGAGTTTCTAGCTGCCTGAAAATATGAACTAATACTAGTTAAGCAAAAAAACACCCATAGTTCAAGTGAATGAAGGCACCTTTGTCTAAAAATCTCCTATTCTAAATTAAAGATATTAATTTATCCTGTAATTCCTGAATGCTTGCAGTTGTCAATATTGAATGCTGAACTGAATTATGACTGCAAATAAATGGTAACAGGCAATAGTAGCAGGTTATTTGCAAGGAATACAGGGGGTTTTGTTATAAAATAATGGCAGTTGGAAGAAATTGAAGAAACTGCTGAGGAACTGCAAACGTATCATGTATGTCCTGCAAAGGTAACTTCTAACATCACCTTTAATCCTTTCTGAAATGAATATTTCTCATTAATCAATCAGGATCAATGAAACACACTGATCAAAAATTTTCTTTAATTCTGTTTCCTGATGTCTCTTTGACAAATTACCGCACAACAATGAAGGTTTCCCATGTTGCTATTTCTCAGACAAATGTAAAAATAAGAGCAATGGACCATTGGTAATGACATCCTAGATAAAACAGAATTTTTAAGACCTTTTAACTACCTACAATTAAACTACCTTCAGCCAAGATAAATAGAGGCTGCTGCTAAAAAAGGATGTTCTCTGCTCTCAACTGTTTTTCTACCTTCTACCTGACCAGCGCTACTGCCACTGTACAGCTGAATGAGGTAACTGCCATTCCTGAATGCTGATTATTTAATTTGGCAGTGTTTGCGGAAGGAGGTGAAGAGGAGGCTAGCTCAACAGCATCTTGCACTTAGCTTGGAGTAATTATGCTGTTCCCAGAACGTTGGTTTCCTGAAACATCAGCATGTGAATATCCAGGTGACAGTAAGCGCCCTAATTCCTGTTACATATGTCAATGGGCTCTGCTGTCTGAATCTGCTGTGATTTTTATTTTTTTCTGAGACTTTTGACAAAAAATTGCCATGTGCATGATAAGCTCATGTAATCTGATACATGAAAATGCATATGGTGGAGAGACCATGTGCTTGAGATCTTTATTACACTGTATATGATGGTCTTCCCTAGCAGACAGGTTTTCATCATGCAGTAGCAATTTTTAAGAACTCAAATCCTTTCAAGTGTATTTTCATAGTTGCTGTTTAGTCAATTTAAATTTTCACATGTTTTTTGATGCTTTCTTTGTGTCTGCTGGCACAGTTTCCTCTGCACTGGGGACTCTGCACTCAAGAAATAAAGTAGAGATCTTGCTAGACCAATATACAGAGGGGAGTAGTCAGATTCCCTCTCAGGGTCTTTCACCCAACTCTCATTTTTGAAAAAACCTTCATGCAGTTTTCTTGAGGAAAGGGCAGTTCTCCTGATGAGACTGGAGAGCCACTGCTCTTTGATGTCAGTAATACAGAGCAAAATTTTCCTGCTATTTCTAATAGGGCTGAACCCCCCATTCTTTTGTATCCTAGAAAAATAAAAGACCGATTGTGGAACTATGCATTCATGTTCCTTTGCTATTCATTGCATTGGCAGTCAGGAATTACCAGCCTTCAGCAGGTATTACAGTTTTCTTCTGTGTTGAAGGAAATATTAGCAGATCACATTGCAATAAACCCCAGGCTTTACTGCTGACAGTTTAATAACCTCAAATATGAATCAGTGTCTGATTTCAGAAGCATTTTCATGAAGACCATTAATAAAGCCATTAATATAATCCACTCACCTATTGGTTCAAGAATTATGTAGGTTAGTAATGTTGGATCTAAGACTGTGCCTAAGTCTTAGGTATGTAAATTCAACTCCTCCAAAGTGTAGTAATTTGACACACATGCAAATTCAGGTAAACCCTATATATATTGCTCAAAAGTTGACGTTGTATGCGTAAAAATCTGTTTAAGTATTTTGGGCATTTTATGAAATTGGTAATAATAGTGTTTGACAATTCAGTTTTTATTTCTGTTGCAGAAAAACATATTCTTTCATCCCTCACCAATCCAGAAAACTTCCTTTTAAAATTCTTTTTATTTAAGGTACCAGCATCATAAACTCCTACACTCAATTTCCCTGGTGTCATCATTTCCTAAAGGCAGCTGTAGAGCATTCCACATCCCTTTCTTCTGTTTTATTTCTACCCTTTTATGACCTTTTTCTTATGTTTCTTAATGTATTTGTTTTCATATGTTCTTTTTCATGTCTTTGTTCAGTGCCTTAAGAATCATGTAACTGCTGCCACTGCCAGTCAACAAATTATATCGTTTCAGCAGACTGCCCTAAGTTGAATAGAATCCCATTATTACTGAGGTTGTAGGACACTTCTAGCAATTACCTAGTCCAACTACCTCCCTTAAAGTAGATTCAGCTTTACCAGGCTGATCAGGACTGTGCCCCATCAGGTTTTGAATGTTTCTTGTGAAACTTGAGCAAGTTTCAAAATGGTGATAACTACAAAGACAGGTGTGGGAAGCAAAACTAAATTATGGCAATCACCATATTTTCAGATGTCAAAAAAAAAAAAAAGGAAAGCAAAATACCTTCTCTTCTTCTAAAAGTGAAAAAGATGAAAAAGACCATCAGACATCTAATAATTTTTCTCTAAAGATATTTACCAGTGAAGAGTATTTATAAACTTCAACAGGGGCGTCTGATGACAATTTTGCATAACAGTTTACCACATAACTACTTTCATAAAAGCTATCTTTGCTTTGTAACATGATAGAAAAAAGATGTATTTTCAATTATTCTTAGTATTTTAACATTTGAAGTAATCAAAGTCATTTTTAATCAGTATTTAAGCATGGTAAAATATGCTGATAAAATGGGTAAAAGGCACAATTTATATGAAGTGAATTATACTGTATGTACAACCTTTCTTGTACAACTTTTTTATGTACATAATCTCCATATAGCTAGCTGAACGATGCACAGTTGAAGTACATGAGGGCGATAAATACTGAAGTGAGGAATGTGTGTTACTCTAAATTAGAATGTAGGCTTTGTAGTGTTAGAAAACATTGTTTTTATAGAACACTACCATTGAATTGCAACTTTGGTAACAGGGAATGTAGCTTTTAGTAAGGCTATTTTTTATTTTTTATTTCTTTGCCTAGTAACAGAGACAACATCTATGTTATTTTGTTTAGGCTTTCACAAAATATAAATTCCATCTTTTTTTTGTTTGTTTCTCAGAGTATGAATGGAACTAATTACTTCACAATCACTGTCATATCAGTTTAAAAAGTTCTTGGTTATCATTGCCACAGTATTTTAGTGATACTTTCACAAAGATCCCAGTTGCAGACCAGTCACTAGAGAAATACAAAGCCCTTATCACTTCAATATGACTGGCATTCTGCATTTGAATGTAAGAAATTGTTTTGTTTCGAATTAGGAGTCTTTTTGTTGTTATTTACTCTGACATACCTTTGTTAGCTTGAAATATAGCAGGTTGTAATTACAACAGGCATGCTCAATTTCTTTTTCTCACGAAATTGCTAATCCTCTGTATGTAATGAGCTCCTACAGACAAGTGTGTATGTTCCCATTTTATTTAAATTTTCATGGCAGATTTTCTTCATCCTAGCTTGATAGGCCTAATTACTGCAGGATTGTGATCTGTTTGCCTTTATGGACAATACTAGGCCTTGGTGCATTCCTTTGAGTCTTTGGAAATTATTAGACTGTGTAATGGGCCTTTTTCTTCTTTGTGCATTTGTGAATACCTGCAGAACTTAGGGATCACCTGTGAAAGAAAATCAATGACATTTTTCTCAGTCATTGTAACTGTCTTAGTATAGAATCACCACTCCATTATAATACTGGATTTAGAGCTGTGAATAGTTTGCTAAGGAATAAAAATTAATTTTACACTTCTTAATTTATTTTTGTAAAAACATTTGTTTGGCCTTTCTTCCAAGTAATGATTCCAGTCAAATTGTAGATTATCATAAATCCTGTTACAGTCTTCATTATTTTCCACATTATAATTATAAAATTCTTCCTTTAGTGAAACTAATTCATTGGTTTGCATTGACTGGTGGGTTGAAAGAATTATGTCCTTTTATGTTGCATGGAGAAAAACAATCAGCTGTGATTAAGTATCTTTTGCCTTGTTTTTTGTTTTCCTGGGGTTATTTTTTTATTTTTGAGGTGAGAGGGTTTTCCACAAAGGTTGTAACAGTGGTCTGGGATCTGCTTTCAAATATTTCTCTGAAAATATTAAAGAAAACTTTGAAACAAAATCAGTTAAATGAAGATGTGAATGCAGAGGTGAAGTGTGCAGTCATTGCAGGTATAATTTCTTTGGCCTCCAAGGAGTCACCAGTAACTAATTCAGCCCTCTCTTTCTACACTGGAATAATACTTTTTAGCCTCTTAAACGTCTTATTTAATTTACTGTTTAAAATGCTGGGTTATTCGTATCGTTATTATAAATCTAAAAAAATAATAATATCATAGTGTTAGAAAAGGGCAAAATGAGTGCTATCTTTACCTCACTTACATGTTGTAAATAGTCAAAATATAGGACCTGAAAAAGCTCAAACTGCAAATGGAAACAACCTACAATTTTTTACAATGAACCCTTAGGGAGACACTGGTCCATTGTGAAAGCAGACAACCCAGCAGGCTTGTGAAGTGTGTAGCTATGAGCTCATACTTGATGTTGACGTGAATGTCCTATCCTCACCCAAGTGTCCCTGACTACCTAGCCTGATGACATGAAGCACACCCTCATTTGAAGTCTTGTGAAAGAGGCAGGGCAGTGGTACAGGGTTTTAGGCAAGAAACAGGTCACCGGGTACTGAGTGCTGCTACCTCCTCTTTAGTAATTCACATACAATGAGAAATTCTGGCAGAGTGACAAACTGCAGACAGGGGCCAGAAACATGATCAAGTATCTGGAAAGATTGTACAGTAGTGTGCTGACTGTTCATGTGTTCACTGATGCTAATTTAATGGAGGAATCTCTGAATTTGATAGAAAAAGTCACATTACTGGCCCTGCTGTTAACAAATACGGTTTTGTTGCTGAGTCCTTGTCAGTTAACACTGTTGGTAGCATGATACAAAGCTACACCCCTACATATAACACCTTTCTTCATTTAAGCATATCAGGAATGTTCCACAGTAATGTTGATGCTTTAGAAGATAAAAGGATTGTTGTTTCATTACTATTTTCAAGCTTCTGCTATAAAAACAACAGGGTGTGAAGAGGGCAGAGAGAAATAAATTATTAGCTTTCACTTCAAGTCTGTTGCTTTTTGCACTGCCATAACATTTTAGTGCCTTGCACAGTATAGTAAGGTACATTAGAGGTGTGACATTAATGCTGGTTTGAATCACCTTTGGAACTAGGTGTAAAAATGTAAATTCTCTTGTGAAAAATCCAAAACCAAACCGAAACAAAAAAAAACCAACAGGCTAGAAGCATCTACGACTCAGTAAGACTTAGGCTTTACATACTTGCTGGAAGAAGTATTCCAAGAATATTCCTCTAAGAGCATTTTTTGTTTCAATGTTTAGCTGGGTTTAGATCAGCATTTTTTTGCAATTTATATAGTAAATTTTTATTGGGTTTGTAAGCATTTAACTGATTTGTAGGAGCTGTAAAGAAAGGGAAAATTAATGTCTGGCAGATGTGGAGTTTGAGTACCAAGTGAAGTCTGGAAAAAAAAAAAATCAGTTCTAAAGGAAGTGGTGAATGGATATATTTAAACTAAACCCAGCACCAGTTACTATGCTCAATAACTGAAATAATTTAAATCAATCTAAGCAAATATGAGGATTACATGGGACAGCCTGCTGGTGGCATCATTCTGGATCCTCTGCAGAATGAGATATCCAGTGTCCAGGGTTTTTTTCTATTTCCTAAAATGAATTTAAAAATAAATAATAATATTCACACAATAAAAGCTTTACATAAACCACATGTTTCTGGTGGTAAGGAGATACCGCTTTCTTCACAGCAGAGCCAATGTTCCCATAATTGGAGGGGAGGATGTGGTTGGTTTGAGTTTTTGGCTTTTAAACAGAGCTTCAAATATGCTTCAAAATTTGGAGTTGCTATTTATGTTAGGGATAGGCTGGAGAGTATGGATCTCTGTCTGGGGACAGTGAGCAGTTGACAGAGACTTTGTGGTCAGAGTTAAAGGGAGAACAGCGGTGGGAGACATTACTGTGGGGGTCTGTTACAGAACACCTGATCAAGAAGACTCTGTGGATGAAGTGCTTTATAGACAAATAGGAACAGCCTCACGCTCACAGGCCCTTGTTCTCATGGGGGACTTCAACCACCCTGATGTCTGTTGGAGGGACAGTACAGCCCAGCACAAGCAATCCAGGAAGTTCCTCGATTGTGTGGAAGACAGCTTCCTTCTGCAAGTAATAGAGGAGCTGACAAGGAGAGCTGCTGTGCTTGACCTTGTGCTCACCCACAGGGAAGTGCTGGTTGGAAATGTGATGCTCCAGGGCAGCCTTGATTGCAGTGATCATGAGATGGTTGAATTTGAGATTCTCAGGACAGTGAGAAGAGTGTGCAGCAAGCTCACTGCCTTGGACTTCAAGAGAGCAAAGTTTGGCCTCTTCAGGAACTTTCTCAGTGAGGTTCCATGGGATATAGACCTAGAGGGGAGGGGCGCCCAAGGCTGTTGGTTGATATTCAAGGATCGCCTAATATGAGCTGAGAAGTGTTGCTTCCCAACTGGAAGGAAGTGCAGCAGGAGGGCCAGGAGACCTCCTAGAATGGTTATGAAGCAGCTGAGGAAACTTCGAGGGAAAAAAGAGGCTTATAAAATTCGGAAGCAAAGACAGGCAGCCTGGGAAGAATACAGGGATGTTGTCTGGGAAGCTAGGGACCAGGTTAGGAAAGCTAAGGCCCAGTTAGGATTAAACTGGTCTGGGATGTTACAGATAACAGGAAGGGATTCTGTAGGTACATTGCAAATGAAAGACAGACTAGGGACAATGTGGGCCAAAAAATGAAAATAACGTAGCTCTAATCAAATACCTTCTATACAGCTGAAATTGTTCAATGGAAGTGTAATTTTTATCAATTTACAAGGTCATACATGATCATATTAGTATTAGTCATATTTTGCTTATGGCTTCCCATTTAGATCATGATTATGGTCTGCTTTAGGACTTTTAATTCAGCTTACAAAAATTCTTGGCAGACAACTAAGAATTGTAAGGGGTTTCTAAAAATAATAAGAATATGCTATCTGCCAGAATTTTTTTTAACACTTTACTTTTAAATAAAGGACTTATAAATGATAAGTATTTTTGCTATTAATATATGTGCTGTCTTCCAACATCTACAGAGCATGGGAAAAAATTTACACACAGTGTGATTTCAGTTTTGTAAGTTTGTAAAAAATTTACTGATTTCACCTGATGAGCAGTCACATGTAGCACTGTCCCTTCTAGCTCTAGTTATGATCCTGCTTTCCAAAACTACTTCTTCCCCCATTCAACAAAGCCTCCATTACCTGGGGACTCTTCTTCCTTTTAATAATTAGTCAGTAGACTGTTGGTATTTTTTTTTCCCTGTGGGAATTAGCTTGTGATCATTCCTGAGGTACATTTTTCTTCACAGTGCTTGGTATTAGTTTTATTTGGATAAGGATAACACTTTACCCATTACAGCTTTCCTTTTCAATGAATCATTTTCAAATTATCTTCTAAAGCTCCTTTTGAATTCAAACTGTTTCCATAGACAGCAACCCTGCTGGATTAGTTAGTCCCATTATGTATGAGCCTCTCAGAGACAACTACTAAAGCAGTATTAAATTGTTGAACTTAAGCTTATATTTCAGCCTATTACAGTCACATAGCCAGAACTTGTGTGTTACAATAGTAAAGAACTTCATATTTCCATATGGTCTATGAAGTATACTTCAGCCATTATGACCCATTGTTTAAAAAACAGTTACAGATAAAGTGTGTATTTATATAAGAATAACAGAATTAAAATGTACTGAACATAAAGCAGTATGATCTTGACTATATGCAGTTCCTTAGAACTCCTCTCAAAAAAATGAAAGAATAGCAGGTCTTGAAAGATAGTAAAGAAAACTAATTCCTGAGTTTGTAGAAAATGTTGCTGTGGAGAGGATAGAATTATTCTGTGTCTAGGGATGCAGATTATCCGTACTTGCTGTTCTGTACTGGTTGATTGTAGTTTGGAGCTGCTGTATAAAACTTCTTTTAGCTTGGAATAAAAACATGGTAGATCTCCTAGCCTTTTTCCTATTTTTCAAGTTAATAAACTTTTTTCAGTAATGCTAAAGGTGAGCTTTAGTAACATAAGCAGCCATAAATACCAATAAATGCATAGATAATTCCCCTTTGAGCTGTTCTGAAATATTTTTTGTCAATACTTCCAAAGTATTAAGAAATAATATGTTCAAAGAATTTAGAAGTCTTATGTAATTTGTTTTAATTTCAAATTGGGGTTGGCTTCTATGTCATGGCTTAAGCTCAGTCAGTCACACAGCTGCTCTCTCACTCTCCCCATTCCTTCCCCCCCACACTCCTGGAGAGATGGGGAGGAGGTTCGAAAGAATGCAAATCCCACGGGTTGAGGTAAGAAAAGTGCAGTAACTGAAGTGTAACACAAAACACTACTGC
Source organism: Psilopsiagon aymara (assembly GCA_024733675.1). Taxonomy (NCBI): domain Eukaryota; kingdom Metazoa; phylum Chordata; class Aves; order Psittaciformes; family Psittacidae; genus Psilopsiagon; species Psilopsiagon aymara. The sequence goes on from JANRGW010028570.1 coordinate 13,705, forward strand.
TATCACCAATAATGATAATGATAAGGGAAATAACAAGGGAAGAAGATACAACCGCTCATCACCTGTGACCGATATCCAGCCTGTCCTGAGCAGTGATCTAACTTGTGAAGAATAAGGCACGGACCCCGTTTCTGGTTAGGAAACGAAATCCTTTATTTTCTGAAGGTCCAGGGTTGATATAGGCTATACGAAGTACCTGTGTGTATGAGCGGCTAATACAATCGGTTAGCTGACACCACCCACGTGGGTACTTTTGCTTCTTCATTGATTGATATCTGCCTCCACGGTTGCCTTGATTGGATGCTTCTTTCTTCCTTCTTATATTGCTGAGCTGTCCCTGCAATACTCCCCTATGGTCTCAAAACTTTCCCAGCAGCATTCCTCTGCTATCTCAAAGTTCTCCCAGCAGCTAGTCTAGCTGAGAAATCCTTCACATCAAGGTCCTTCACACCCACATTAACCCTTCTGGGTAACTGCCCCTGGTTTATATAGTGTGCATGATGTGCTGTGGTATGGAATGCCTCTTTGGTCAGTTTGAGTCAGGTGTCCTGTCTCTGCTTCCTCCCAGCTCCCCCTCCTCCCTGGCAGAGCATGAGACTCAGAAAGTCCTTGGTCAGAGTAAACATTACTGAGCAACAACTAAAAACATTGGTGTTATCAGCACTGTTCCCAGGCTGAAAGTCAAAAGCACAGCACTGCACCAGCTACTAAGAAGGAGGAAAATGACTGCTACTGCTGAACCTAGAATTCTAAACCCCTTATTCCAAACCATTCACAACATGCTCAGAACCCACATTATCAATATACCATCTCTCTTATCTCATATATATGCTTATATATACATACACAGAGAGAGAGGGAGAGAGAGATCATTCCTTAGTGCATGGACCAATCCCTAGAAAGCTGCTGAGTCCATCCAGTCCATGATATTGGGCTCCATCACTTATAACAGTCTTTCAGAGCAGGAGAGGCTGTGTGCAGTGTTCACACTTGTGAATAACCTGGGCAATAGTGTCCATTGCTAAGTCCACCCCTCGATCATGAATCTGTCTGTAGGTTGCACCTCTGTCCTGATGGCCTGAAGTGTCATGGGCCCACCAGGCTCAAAATAATTCACCCTCTCCTTCAGCAGTTTCTGCAGCTTTTTGCTGGGGACTCCATCCAGCTGCCTTCCATCTCCAATGCTTCCAAAGCACTGGAGGGGCCCAGTGGACTAGATACTCGCCCATACTGTCCCACACACCCTGCCAGACATGACTGTCTAGCCTTGGGGAAAATCTCTTGGTCCACCTATTTTGTAGTCTGTCCCAAACACAGCTCCGCTTAACTCTTGAGATCAGACGAAATGGTCATGGGTAAAACACACTCTGTATGTGTGCCAACATGGTGATCCCCATCACAATCAACAGGCAAGTCCCAAGGATACCCACAGGCCATTCAAAACCATCAGAAAACATAGACCACTCTCCAGTTACATTACTGTGGTATTGCTTTAACAAACTAAATACCTGCAGTAAAAGATGAAAGTCATGGATATTATGTTCTATAAAAAGGAAGTAGCAAGTGCTGTAGATATCATGAATGTACCTGACACACTAAAATCTTGCAGTACTAGAATATTTATTACATAAAATGAAAGTAAAAATCATCAAATTGCATCTGAAAGAGACCTTCCTTTCCAACCTCCCCTTGTCAGATCAGATGTTTATTTTCACTTTGTGGGGAAAGAAATGAGGCAAACACTGTTTTTTAGAAGTACCTTTAGGATTTTAATTGACTAGATAGAAAATAAAATTCACTTCAGATTAAAAAACAAAACCAAATTACACCCAACCGTGGAAGCCATTCATCCTTGTGAAAATCAAATACAGGATACTGTGCTCAATGTTCAATTCAACAACTGAATAATATAGCCAAGTATTTATCCCTTAAATATTTGTCAAGTGGATAGTGCAAGTTGAAACTTAATTAAGCAGTTAACTATTAAGTACCTTTGAAGAAATCATATGGTGCTCACCTTTTTGTTTTCACTCCAATGATCAGATAGAAGGTAATCTGGAATTCACATCAGTGAATATTTGGCATATAGGAGAAAATTTATAAACAGATTCCAGGTAGGTGTGTGTAGTGTTTAAATTTTATGGTGTGGTTTTTTTTTTTTTTTTGTTTATTTGTTTGGGCTATTTTTCCTTTTGGCAGGGGATTGGGAACGTTTTTTTTTTTGTTGTTGGGTTGGGTTTTTTGTTTGTTTTTTTGGTTTGTTGGTTGTTTTGTTTTGTTTCTTTACCATGATGGTAGGAATACCTACTTAAAATAGGCTTTAATGAAAATTGTAGCAATACTTGGCAAGAAATTCTGCCTCTATTGAAAGCTATGCCAGAATTTCATTGCATATTTATGCATGAGAGCATCACTGCAGTCAGTGTGTGATGTGATTTTTCCCTAGCATAGATATTGCTTAAGTCTTATGTCATTCCTTTCTAGAGATTTGTGAATTGTTTACTTTGGATGGAATAATTTAAATTGTTACTGGTTAAAACACTCTGGGAACTGTTACAGAGTACAAAGTGATTATTGACCAGAAAGCCTGGGCTTTGTTTTTTACTTTTATAAATGGCAAATTATATTTTCAAATGTGATAAACAGTGAGTATAAGTAATACCTGATTTTGTTCTTAAATATAGTAAGATGGACATCATACACAATATAGCTGAGAGAGAATTATTTGACTTTTGATTTCTGGTAATATTGCAGGTGGAGTATTATATACACAGTAAGGATTACTGTTGCTAGTAGCTGGTTGCAGGCTTTTATGTTAAGTTAAACTATCTTAGCAGTTGTGTAATGATCAGATAACTGTTACCTAATCTGTTCAGTTTTAGTTTAGCATTACATGATCATGTGATGCAGTATCTATTGTTAATAATTAAATTCTATTTCTGTAGCTAATAAACCAGTTGTTATTCCATGCTGAATGTCTTTTTGTGACAATAGCAATGCATGATAAAAGGGTACAGGAGTAAGACAGTCATAGGTGCTCTCCCTTAAAGGCACAGCATGATATTGGAGTCCTCAAGGCTAGGATGAGTTTGTTAGCGAATTACTGAGAAATGCAACTTTGTCAAAACCACTTTTGGTTATCAAAGGTGGAACATAGAACTAGTAATGGTATAATATAAAGCATGCTTTATAGTATACATTGAGATGTAATACAGAATTGTGAATCAATGAAGAAATCAAGGTGTATAGTATGGTAGAAGTCATACAAAAATAATCCCAAGAAGGTCCTCAAGAGAGGAGGAAGCAGCCATTCACACTGATATAATAGAGGGTCAGGGAAGGCTGAGTTTAATATCGGAGACTAAGGGATAGAATACAAGGAAGTGTGTGTATATTAAGTTTAATTGTGTTATTAGTTTGGAGATTCTTTTTTTTATAATAGAAATCTTCATAGTAATGAAATCTGGGCTACTGATAGCTAGTTAGTAAGACTGTTAAGATTTCAGTTAATCTATTAAATTCTTGCCTTGCACATGTGTGGTAGAAGTTGGAGTGCAACATATTGGTGGGGAATGCAGACAAATTAGGCTGTAAAATTTGTATGAAACAGGCACTATACTTGAAAAAGTTGAAAGCAAATTGGAGAGCATACAGAGGAACACACTGAGAATGAGGTTTGCAAACTGTCAGCTGCTAAGAAGTTGGAGGAACTGTATTTATTTATTCTGAAGCAAAAGTCCTGAAAGTTGGAAATAAAGAATTTTTGAAATGTAGTTATGGAATTAGTATTTCTGCTGGTGGTGTGGCTGACTGCCTGTATGTGTGCCTGGCAACCCACTGAGAACTGCTGGAGCAGAAGAAATAATGATCATCATTCTTCATGTCTACTAGTAACAGAATAAGACACAATGAACTCAAATTTCCAGGGAAAATGAATTATTTTGACATTAGGGAAAACTTGCTAAGTGTGATGATAATGAACATTCATTCCCATTATCTAGAAGCTGGCTGGAATCCTCTTTGCTGGTGATCAAAGTCTACCCAGTAGGCATCCTTGCTTTACCCAGTAAGTGTGTTGACTTGTTAAAGTCATTTCCAGTGTAATGTTTTTTAGATTTAATGAGTACATCCCTTTTGTCTCTGTTTCACTGAATTTTATAATTGATTACAAGTGGTGTTGGGGTTATACGGGCAATTTCTTTTTAAATAATAATTTAAATATTGGATTTCAGGTTTCCCTTCAAGATAGTACTCTTACAGACAGTATCTTGGTCGCATAGGCAAAGAAACGTATAACTCTTCTAGTCAGATCTGCAGTCAAATAATATTTTTTTTATTTTTCTTCATATTATTTAATGATAGACTTCAGAAGCTCACATATTGTACCTTGCTCGTCTTTTGCAGATCTGCAATTGAAAGTGAATTCAAAAATTGAATTCTGTCCTTAGAAACCTGTCTTGCAATAAGGCAACCTGAAATTACACAGGTAATCCTGCCTTGAGACATGCCCTTTTCAAAACTTCACAATGTTCCAAGTTGAACTGAGATGAGGAAAAGGGAAAAGAAAAGTTACTACTCCTTTCTCTCATCAGTAATGTGATTCTAAGTCACAAATGAAGTCACCCTGGTTAAATATTGAATTAATTAATTTAGAGTTTTCAAAATGTCTTGTAGTCTGCTCTCAAAGCTCTCAGTCTGTTCATGTTTAATGATCTTTCTGTTGGTGCTTAAGCTTTTCAAAGCATTCATGCAGTTTATTAGACAACTGTTAAAATATCACATAATTTAGCACCTATTAGGTGACAAACTGCAGAACCACATGAAATGCTGATATGGTATCACAGTGGAGTATTTCAGCTTCACTTGCCCACTGTTACGGCTCCCAGAACTTTTGTTACCTTCTTACTCAGTTTTTACCATTTCTACTTCTGCCAGATATTTTTTGGTTTTCCTTCTGACAAAATTCAGGAAAACTTCATTTATTGTAGAAGTTTTGTTTCATTTCGATTGACCCTTAGGAAATTGACCTTTAGGGTACTATGAAGCATAAATCATCTGATATGTTTTGATCCATTTAAATACAGAGTTTTTTCAAATGTCAGACGAAGGAAATACAGCAGAGGAACATAAAAAAATTGATAGTGGCCTCCAGTAGGTCTCATTCAACAACACAATAAAATTGCCATAGTAATATTCATGTGGACAGAATTAAGCTGTTTTAATACTTCAAAAATGTTTATTTTTTGCATAAAACTGCCTAGTGACTCATCAGATTGATTAGGTTCCTGCAGACACCAGACAGAGAGATAATAGAGAAATGCACTTGCTACAAGTAGAATGTTTGGTTCAGCTGCATGAAGAAACAGTGATGAAGCAAACTACAAAATACATCAGTGTTGTCCTCTTCTAATGCATACTGTTTGTGCATTAGCAAAATCCCATATATGAGTTGCTTCCATTCTTTCTGCATGTGATTCTTTCCTCTAATTTTTAGTTTTGTATTCTTCTGTGATTTCTGCTTTTAGTCCATTGCTAAGTCTGAGTTATGCCCATTACTCATGGCAAATTTGTATCTTTCAATATGATTCTGAAATGTCAGGCATATTAAATAAAACGTTGTGTTTAGTGTGGACTACATTTATATATATGCATTCATTAATACTAAATATACAGGGTTTGAAGGTGTACAAAAAAAACCCCAAACGACTTTGTTTTAATGGTGATTCCTTTTCATTGGTAGACAACATTCCCATCCTTATCAATGGACCTTTTTGTGAGTATAGAGTTTGTTATGTAATCATAAGAAAAAAGAACTGAAAATGGTGCTGTTCACATGGTGCATAAGAGCAATACAACTGGAGATGATGATCTCCATGCACTTAATTTCAATGTGTGATTTCAACATACAGAAGACAGCTGGCTGCAGTGGGGCAGTGACTGTATAGAAGTTGTAAAATATAACTACTGGAGAGCTGAAATCGAATGAAGGCTCAACTTCACAAGTTTTTCCAAAAGCTCAGAAAAAAGCTTCATTTATATAGAAGCAGCAGTAGACTCTACATGCAGGAGAAAGTGATTGGGACCACTTACTTGTTAAATATACATTCTAATGACTACATGAAATAACAAGGCCCTTTGCAGTCACTGCAGTGTGCATGACTCCAAGCATTATTTGGAGGTACCCTCAGTTCTCTTTTAAGGTTGATGCAGATGATGTGCCTGATTACTGGGAAGCTGCCCAAGATCCAATATTTTCTTGATATACCAAGTCCATGGTATAGTGTCTTTACAGTCTCCTATAATTAAATCTCCCCGCCATGAAGGTGATATTTTGAAGATTCTACAGGCAATTAAGACTGATTAATTTCATTGTATTATTATTGTCCCCATTGCTCCAGCTTACAGAATTTCTGTGCCCTACACCTTTTATTTTTCATTCATTTTTTGTTCATTTATATGAACAAACTTTTAGTTATCTACTAGAAAGTTAATTTATTATGATAAAGAAATAATTGCCTACTTTCAAGTTGCATGCACACAGTGGTGGCAAGTATCATGTTTCATTTTATTCAAGTCAAGTGTTTGTCTTCACTTATTCAAAATTCATGCCTTTTGTGCTATTTTACAATGATTTGTGACTCCAGAAAGTAATAACATTTGCACTGGAATTATATATGTGGAATTTATTTTGTTCTAGTCTTCACATTGTTTTACAGTTTAGGCTTTTCACTGAAAGCTAGGGATTAGCTATACTTCTCAATTATCGATAAAACTAATTTCACTTTTTCCAAATCTTACTTGGTTGGAGTTTGTTTTGGCAGAATTGAGGGTAAATTAGATCTTGCTCTTATTTTAAACATCACCAAAAACTGTCAGGTGCAGATTCAGTGCCTGTTTTTCTAGGTGATTTTTTGTTAGGGGTTTTTTCTTGTTTCATTCTAATCTTGAGTACGGTTTTGTGTTAAAATATTTATAACACTGTTCAGAGACTGTCTGTATCAGTCCTGTCAGTGCTTCTTTCTCTGTATCTGCTGGCTCTGGTGTTCTCTGATGATTTCTTCACTTCTTGACTTCCAAATACTAGTGAGACCATGGGTTGAAAACAAGCAAAAATGCTTCACCATGCAAACCCGTAGTGTTACTTTCAGTATGTATGGTAAAAGATAGCAGCTATGAAACTGTCAAAGTACTGTTTTAATTGTTTTACAAGATGTCTTTTGTTAAATTATCATTTTAGTGTTTTGTGTTGTGGATATATTATGTTAGGCCACTTCATAGGTGAGTGTAGACATTTGATTGTTAAGCTGAAATACAATTAAAAAAATGGGTAAGCCATTCATTGGCAATGAAGTGAAATTCTGTTTTCCCTTTTTTCCTTATTTAAGGATTTTATGGTAATGCTGTGATAAACATTAAAAAAGTATTATAAATGTGCCTTGTTTGGTGGCTTTTTTGTTTGTTTGTTTTTTGGGTGGTGTTTTCTTGTTTGGTTGGTTTTGGTTTTGGTTTTGATTTTGTTTTTTATGAGTGCAGTAACTAAGTTTTTCTTAACTCAGTATTCTGCCAAAGCTTTATTGAATCCTTTGCCCAGAGCTGAGAAAAATCAGCAAAATTCATGCATATTTTAGAAAGTAATTAGTTTCGGATGTAGGTTAGTTTATTTTGGTTTATTTCATTTGAAAAGATTTATTTGGCTGTAATTCTAGTGGAAAGGATTTTAATGTTGTCTTTTACATAAAAAAAATGAGAATATGTTTTGCTGTTCAGCAAGATCTGTAAAGTATAGCAAGGATGAAAAACAAAACTGACTGAAGACAACACTTTGATCCATCAGCTTATGTTTATTTACTTTCATCTTACAATTTAAGTGGTGTTGGTTTTGAACTCGATAGATTGACCGTCAACTGGGAGACTTCTAAGGCAATCTAAATGGATACATATTTGTACAAATTACCCATTATCTCTGCACATTTTTTTCCTCTGTGTGCCTTGTGTCTGTGCCAAGCTTTAACATAATACTCAATTACTGTCTAATAATCACTATTGGATGGTCCTTAGTCAAGCTTTTATGTGACACTTCGAAAGTTCATTCACAGATTGAAATGAATATATGTTTTAAAGCATTTTGCTTTTAAGTTGGACTTGAATTTGATAATTTTATTTTCATAACAGACATATTAAAGAAAAAAAGATTTTTAAGGTCTTGTGTTTGGAAGAATTGAAAGTAGCTTTAGTTGTCTTCTAAAATTTCTTACTGCAAATAGCTGATATTCAATATGAAAGCATTTTCATTTCTATTTAGCAGTGTTTAGTATCTTTCTATGACAAAAGATTAGAGTTTGGGAACAAATGTTCAGAAAGACCTGTTTAAAATTTTTAAGGTTTCCCTGAATATGAATATAAACAAAAATGGCAGGTGTAATTGGGAGCAATAAAAGTGTAGTTGAGCCTGTGGTAAAAAAGGGAAGGTGCTGTCTTTGTTTCTCACTGTCCTACTGTATTTCAATTGCTATAAATTAAAACTACTTTTCCTCATGTCTAGTCTGTTTGGTAGATTGCAGTAATTGGTCAGTGATCACCCTATCTTGATCCATAAACATTCTTTCATGTGATTTTCTCCCCCTGTCCTGTTGAGGAGGGGGAGTGAGAGAGCAGTTGCTTGAGTATCTAGCAGCAAGCCAAGGTCATCAAAGTAGAAAAATACTTGATTGAATTGTCCATCTTTGGCATTATTTTGAAAAATAATTAAATTCAGTAATATACATTGCCTAAATCCAAGTATTCAGCAAAACAATCCAAAATTTTAGGCATTGTGATATCTTTAATGACTGTCAAGGTGAGAATTTGATTTAATTTGTTTATTAAACACCTGAAGGAAGCACAGTGAATTTACTCCTACTCAGTTACCTTTTTCACTGAAAGTTCAGCTACTTAAGTCATTAGCAGCACCAGTGATGACAGAGTAGGTTAGCTCTTCCAGTCTTTTATAGAGCAGTTACCTGGTAGTAGCAGGTGAAGTCAGAAGCCGCTTTTTCCAAGGGAAGTGCAGTGAATAACCCACTGAGAGACACTGGAAAGTCTGCTGAGTGAAGCATGCTCCTTCTATAAACAACTGCCACTTTGTGACCTCTGCAGCCTTTCCTAATTTATCTGAAAGAGCTATGCAGCCTTTTGCTTGAGAAAGAAAGTACTTGGAAATGTACTATTAGAAATGGCTTTTATACATAACAAAGGACCATTCATATAAGAAGCCACAAGCAACAAAATATGACCTGAAATACCGCTAAACTGATACTTCTTGAGTAGAAATGAATTCAAAATAACTTGCAAAGAGGACAGAAGCTAATCCTGAAGGTGACGAGTTTTGCACTATTGGCAAAGGAGAATAGAGATTCTAGTCTCTATTTTAAGTAAGCAGGAGGACTACAGTAGTAATACTGACTTGTTTTGTGGGTTTTTTGTGTTTATTGAAAAGGCTTTAGTCAAAGGCTGAAAGAAGTTTGTAAACAAGATGTCCACATTGATTGTGTCATAACCTACCATTACTTTAAATGCTATTTAATGAATATTTTAACATACGAATTCTATTTTAGTTGCTTTAAGTGTTAATGTGAATAATATAATGTTACTCTTACTAAGTAATCTAGTCTCATTACCTAATTGTCTGTTATCAGACATTAATTTTCTTAATGTGCAGATGTTATCCTCTACTGTATTTGAAAAAAGGCACTTTGCATACAAAGTCAGTCCTGCAACAGACTTGGCCTGTACACAGACTATGTACTGGTGTTGTATACAACTGTTTCAGTACTAATATAATATAATAAGGCTGTCTTTGAAATTTTTTTCACATCACAATAAATGAAATGCTTTTAAGAAAGGGCACCTTTCTGCTGTTGTATTCGTGTTTCTTCAGATTGTAGCAAGCAGTGTAAAATAATACCTTGCCATGATTTCAGCCCTGCAAGAGTTACATTTCATTTAGCTGTCAGTTCTTCTTGTTGAGGAGCAAAGATATTCCAAAAGAAGCTGTTACAATCCTAGCTCACACAGAAGAATACAAAATCAATAGCAACAAAATCTGGACATGAATGAGACGAGGCACAGTGAGGTAAGAATAGCTGGTCTCTTGGCCTTTGGAAAGGAAGAAATCATTTGTATTGGACAAGACTGACAGTTAAAGAGGAATTGTGGATATCAGATGAAACTGGGAACTGATACAGAACTGTAAATAACATCCATAGGATGGATGAGTTTGGAAAAAGGAAAGTAGGTACTTCTTAATTTATTTTGGTTTTGTTTTGGTTTGGTTTTTGTTTTGTTTTTAAAGGATTTTTTTGGTGTGTGTGATTTTTTAGCTAATTTTTTGTTTGTTTGTTTTTTTTATGAGAGCATATGTGTAACACTTCATATATGAGAAGATGGAAAGATTGAAATTATGGGTGATTTTTTTTGTTGTTGTTCTGTTAGTGAATTGAGGTGTGCATTCTGAATTTTTCCTTTCAACCCAGCCCTAAGATCTGTGAAAAAAATACTTTTCTCTGCAGTACCTGTGATGGTCCGTGAGTCCATCAAGTCTATTAGATAACCTTTATTTTTTAAGACAATCCTTATTTATTTCATCAGTTACACAATTAAGGGAAAGCTGTATTGATTAATCAGATCTTTGAGGAGTGAGAATTGTTGAGACAGATTTTCTGCATATTATTACCTCGGAATTAACTTATTTTTAACAAAACATGCAACTCATATAGTACAAAGACAAAGAAATTTTTTTTCGCATCTGAAATAAAATTTTGGCCATAGCATCTGGTTACTCTTTGTCTCCAAAAATGTTCTTTCTTTCTCTGAGTGACTAATTTTGCATTTTTTACCTCATAAGGACATGACATGCCAAGAAAACCACTTGTAGAAGATTAATTCATATCTAACAACAAATACTTCCCTATATAAGGACACTCAGTGAGTAGTGTGCATGTGAGAGGATCTTTAAATGTGAGTAGCAGGTCAGCACTTCCTGCCAGACCCTGGAATTTTCTAGGTGAAGGTCTTACTAGAGTGCCTTGCAAATTTTCTTTCAGGCTCAGCAGCATATCAGTGAAGAGAGATGCAACCCTGTATCACTGTTATGTGATCTGAATGTTTTCCAGGTGCTAAGAGGAATGTAGGAGGATATTAAAGCCATGCAGCAGAACTGGGAAAAGAAGTTTCTTTTGACCTTAAGATAGGGACTTGGTCAAAGTATCAAAGAAAGAATGAGGTGAATGAATCTCTCCAAAACTGGAGACAGTGATGCATACCCTAAACTGGGCACATTGCTTGTGAAGTGCAAAAGTTAGGCAATGTATAAAAAAAATAGGAATAATGGAGGAAGGCACTGTAAGGTTTCACATGTTCTGAAGGATTTCTGAATAAATGAGTCAGAGCTACTTTGACATTTCCCAAGAATCACTTGGTGATGTTCAGTACACTTTGTGTCCTGGACCTCAAATAAGTGCTTACAAAGTGGCTTTTAAACCAGATTCCTTTGTGTCATCAGAAACTTCAGGAAGTGTTTTTAACCCTTAAATGAAAAAATAATTCAAAATATATGTTTATTCCACCTAGAAGAGTAGCAATTAGGATGCTTTTTATGATCAGACTTTTTATTTTATATGGCATGTTTTGCACCGCTAAGTATTTATGTGATCGAATACAGACATACATTTTATATTATCCTACCGTAAAAAATGTTCAGCATTCTGATCCTAAAGTTGAGCTTAAAACTGACTCAGATTTAGTTGGTTAAGATGCATTTCTAGGTGAACCATTCCTTTCCATCTTCTTTCTCTTTCCTCTGCTTTTTATGCCATCAATAAAAACTTTTCACTGAAACGGACTGTTTGATTAAGATAGAATAACAACTAGTTTTGTTCTGTGACATTCACCTATGAAACAACTACCTTGTGTGGTAGATGTGGGAGGAACTACTTTGAGTATTACCAACAGGATGTCTGCTCCTCTTTTAGTTACAAAAAACATGATAGATTTAACTGAAAAAGAATGTCCTTTTCCTTTATATCTAAAGATATTTGAGACTTTTATGTTGGAATAAGCTGAGGAACTTCAAGACAGCAGTGAAGGCGTGGAAAAAAATATAAAAAAGATTTATGATCAGAGTATCAAACTGATATGTTTGTGAGAAATTATTCCATTTATAAATTACTGGAGAATTATAATGAATATTTGCTTACAGTTAATTGCTCAATTTCTGTACTGCATAATACAGTGAAGTACAATAAAGATAAATCATCATTTGATCTTGAAGGTTGTGTAACTAAAGTTTTCAATCATTCATCCCCACCTGCCAAAATAGTTTCAGAATTGGAGGAGATACTTCATTTTGTCAGCATTGAATGCCTGGAAATAATGAAGCATGCACCCACAAGATGATCACACTTTGCAGTTGAAAGATCTTAAAATACATTCTACATATTAGAAGTTATATTTGTTGATTAAAAGGTACTTACCCAGAGACTTTTTTAATTTCGGCAATGGAGAAATTGTCTTCTCAATTACTTTTATGCTGAATTTTACAGTTAGGAAAATTTTATTTTTGTAATTATTACTGAAATGTTAAATACTCTGAGTTTCCATGTAGGTTGTAGCCAAGTTTCAGAAGTTCATGTATTACCAAAACCACCACAAAATAAGTCTCATTTTTGAATGTTATAGGTGGAATACTTTACAATAAATACATCACATTTCAAGTGAATGAAAATATTTTCCAAAGCAGCATGTAAACTAGCCTGCGGGTGTCACCGTCACAGGTAATAACACCTACTAAATTTCTAAGTAGGTGATTTATTTATAGGAGAACATGTACACAAGTTAAAAAAGCTCTATAGTCTTTGTGTGGAGAGTGATAAATTCATGCATCACTGATATCTGGAAGAGATTTCAGATGTAAAACTATGTGTGGCTTTTGGATGCATTACCTTTTATTGCTCATTTTCACAGTACTGTATGTATTATTGATCATTCCTGTATAGCATGTCTTCCCAGCTTTCATGGAAATTATGGAAATAAGTGTTAGAATTCACATTAGAATCATAGAATCAACTGGGTTGGAGAAGACCTTTAAGATCACTGGGTCCAACCATTATGCCAGGACTGCCAAGACCACCACTAAACCATATCACTGAGGCCCTCATCCACAGTTTTTGAACACTTCCAGAGATAAAGATTCCACCACTTCCCTGGGCAGCCTGTTCCAATACCTGACCACCCTCTTTGGGAGGAATTTTTACTCATATCCAGTCTAAACCTTCCCTGGCACAGCTTGAGGCTGTTACCTCTTCTCCTGTCATTTGTTACTTGGGAGAAGAGGCCAACCAGCATCTCACTTCAACCTCCTTTCAGGTAGTTGCAGTACAGTACAGGGGGATGATCACTTCCCTGGCCCTGCTGGCCACACTTTCTGATACAGGTCAGGATGCTGTTGGCCTTCTTGGCTGCCTGGGCACAAGCTGGCTCATGTTCAGCAGCCATCAGTCAGCACCTCCAGGTTATTTTCTGCAGAGCAGCTTTCCAGCCGCTCTTCCCCAAGCCTGTATTATTGCATGGGGCTGTTGTGGTGCAAATTCAGGACCCAGCACTTTGCTCTGTTGAACTTCATATCATTGACCACATCCCATCTATCCAGCCTGTCCAAATCAATATATTATATTTCAAGAGTGCCACTTTGTATTATTGGTCTTTGTTCTTCCTTTGTAGTTTGTCAGATACCTTAATTTGAAAAGATCCGCCATTGTGCCACAAGGTTATAAATTATCACAGTGGATGTCTTTGTGAACATTAAATTGAAATTTAATGAATTTGAGGTTTACAGTTTATTGAAAGCGCCTATTTGCCAAGTATGTCTCTGTAATTAGTTAGTTTTGGAAAGATTTGCTTTCTGTCCATCATTAATTTATCGAACTTAAAGATGTAAAGGGCATAGAATCACAGAATCATAAAATAGTTAGGGTTGGAAAGGACCTTAAGATCATCTAGTTCCAACCTCCCTGCCATGGGCAGGGACACCTCAAGCTAAACCATGTCACTCAAGGCTCTGTCCAACCTGCCCTTGGACACCACCAGGGCAACCCATTCCAGCGTCTCACCACCCTTACAGTAAAGAACTTCCTCCCTATATCCAATCTAAACTTCCCTTGTTTAAGGTTTAACCCATTATCCTTTGTTTTATCACTACAGTCCTTAATGCAGTCCCTCCCCAGCATCCTTATACCCCCCCCTTCAGATACTGGAAGGCTGCTATGAGGTCTCCACGCAGCTTTCTCTTCTCCAGGCTGAACAGCCCCCACTTTCTCATCCTATCTTCATATGGGAGGTGCTCCAGTCCCCTAATCATCCTCATGGCCCTCCTCTGGATTTGTTCCAGCGGTTGCATGTCCTTTTTACATTGAGGACACCAGAACAATACACAATGCTCCAAGTGAGGTCTCACGAGAGCAGAGTAGAGGGGCAGGATCACCTCCTTCAATCTGATTAATTAGTTTTTTCCTAATGGTAGAGGTTGCACTGAAAAGGTCATAAATCATGTAATAAATATAGCACTCTCCAGCTTTTGAGGCACCCCTCTTTCTTTGTGTCTCTGGTGAATGGAATTGAGTTTGAAATTTAAGTGCTTCCTGCTTTGAAAAAAAACCAAACCATAACACCCTCGAGTGTTGGCTATACACCTTCTGTGTTAATGGCCACATGACAGAGAAACACCTGACCATTGGGGCAGCAAGACCTGCGGATCACTGTGTATTTGTATGTTGAGTTTGTGTGACTTCCTTAGACATTTAAGAAGCCAGAGCATAAATGTACAGTAGAGAAATAACACCTGTTATATGTCTGCTTTCAGCCTACAACTCACCTCATGAACATGGTGTCATCTGCTACACAGCACTCGAGTGGCCTGCCTGTGCCTTGCCCTGTCACAGTGAGTTTGCAGGCTGCAGCTGGAGCAGACAGCACTATCAAGCATGCTGGGTTGTGGGATGGAAGGGTGCCGCAGTGCAAGTATGTGAAGTGTAGGGTTGTGTCTGGTAGAAATGAGTATGAAGGGCTTGATTTCAATTCCCTTTATATTAGGATACAAAATTCTCAAATTTCCTTTGAAGAGTCATAGAATGGAGAGTTTGAGCCAGACTGTCAGTTTATGGATGCCATGGTTTAAGCCAAAAATCAGCCACGCAGTTTGTTCACTCACTTCCCCCTTTTTCTTCCCTCTGCTCCTGGAGGGATGGGAAGGAGAATC